>VZTO01010762.1:60518-83557 GCA_013400615.1 Syrrhaptes paradoxus
CACGGGGGGCGTGTGCGGGGCCGGGCGGGACCCTGCCGGAGAGCCCCCGGGGCGCGCGGGGCCGGGAGCCCCCTGTCCGCAGAGCCCGGCCGGCAGCGGGGCACGGCGGGGGGAGCGGCTGGAGCCTCTGCCGCGGAGGGGAGGGAAGGGCTCGGGCGGGAGACCTTGGCCGCTGCGCAGATTGCCCGAGCAGCTGGCTTCCAGGTGAAACTGCAGGAAAATGGTCTTTAGTTTTGTAAGAATGAAGGTAAGGGTGCGTGGGTACCCCCGTGAATAGTGCCGGTCCTGAGCGACAGCTGTCTCATCTGCTTCAGTGACCAGGAACTTGGTGTAGGGAAGAAGATGAGAAAAGGATGAGAAAAATAACGCTTCCTGCACCAGCAGGCGTGCATTTTAGGATGTAATGTTGTTTACGTTGTCTTCTATATTTTAATTACTGGTTTCTCTATTCAACTCTGCATGCAGCGTCTCTGCTGTGTGATATCTGAGTACCATATGAGGGAAGTGGAGTAATTAACATATCCTCTCTGGAGTCTCCTTTTATCAGTTTTGCATGTGTAGCTTCTGTTGGAACCAAGGGCTGATTTGCATGTGATAGTGGTCTGGCGATGCTTTAGACCATCCGCAGAGTACTCCTTTTGAGATGCTGGTTACAGCACTGGCAATTAGGGGCAATGGCAGATTAGTTGAAGCGTTATTTGTGTATGGTAAATACCGCGTCTCAGCACCTTTGGCAGTGTCACTTAGTTCTCTGTGTGATTACAGACTGGCGTGCACAGGTAGATTTCTGAAAATGTAAAGACATTTTTCATGAAAGTGGGTGTTTAGCATGGCAGCATGTCTCCACCCTCCATCCCCTAAACTCCACTGGTTTGCTTTTTGTGCATCTGACCTGTTGCGAGAGCTCAGTGGAAATGCTGGAGTCCAACCATGACCCTTGCTGGGACAGGCTTCCCAGATCCCCTACATCCTAAAATCTTGCTCTTTGTGTGACAACTGCTGTGCCGTACCTACCAGGCAGATGTGTCAGTCTCTTGTTTTTCATCGCACTAGTGGAATGACCCAGGAGCTTTTTGACAGACAAGCATCTGCCAGTAATTCTGCATTTTGCCTGGGAGTTTGTGACCTGCATTGATTCCCTCCTCTCCCAGAAAACTGAGAGCTGGGTGCCAGACTTTCCGTAGGTTTCTTTGCGAGTCATTACTTCCGATTCTTCAAAGGCAGCAATGTCTATTATAGGATAGCTCTGCACAGAGATCAAATACCATGAATAATTGAATGGTTTTGGCATGTAGGTTTCAGCCTTACAACGTTCTCCATCATGTTACTGCAAGTAGTTCTGCCCACAAGAGGGGCTTTAGAGGCTTAAATGCCCTGGTTTCGGAGGATGGCGAGCCGGAACTCCCCAGCTGCTGCTCCTGCAGAGGAACAATCTTGTCTTTCTAACATCACCCTTAAGTCTAATGTACGTTGCTATGTTCTGAAATAGGCAGTTCCCTCGCTGAAAGAGGGGAAGATACAATTTTTTTAAAAAGGGGGGGGGATGAAGGTATAATCCCAGCAGGGTGATATTTGAGCGTATCTGATTAAAGATGTTTATTGTTCTAAACCTAGAAGGCCTTTGGTTGAAATCCCATTTCTGTGGTCTTTCTGATTATATTTATACTCTCACTTGACGTTGGGTGGCAGCAGTCCGATAAACACACTGTTCACTAATCCCTTTCCTTCTCCTCCAATTCTTTCACAGTTCAAGTGCCAAAGCAATAAATTGGAAGTGGTTATAAGTTTCTTGACATTTTTATAAGTATTTATGCAAAATATTTAACCAGTTAGCTGTTGTCTTTCTCTCCCCATAGGCGGTAGCGAAAAGTGCATTTCCATAAAACCTTTAGATCAAATGTCCCTCAGGGTGGTGGGGGCAAGGAAAAGGCTTTCTCTGGTTTCTGACTTTTCCCTTGCTCCCACCTGCCTGGCCAGCCACCCTGCAATGGAAACGGCACATCCACCGTGTTTCGCTTCTAAGGGGGGGGCTTGTTTCCAGATCCTCTGCTCTGACTGTTGCACTCCCCAGCTGCAAATTTTGTCTCCCACTGGTGTCCCCTTGTCCTGAATGTGGCTGCATCAGTTAAATTAATCAACTGTGTTGCCGTTACTCCTTCAGCACATTATACTGTCCCTGCTGCCAGACCCTTCAGGAGACAGCTTTCTGTGCATGATGGGCGCGACTTCCCGCAGAGTCTGGCCATTTCTCCTGCATCTACAGCAAGAAGCCTTGAAGGAAATCTTTAGCGGAAACACAGCTCTCAATGTGGCTGTGAAAGCTTTCTGTCCTTGCTTTTGCCCTGGAGGGGTTTGGGCTCTTCTGCAGCACACGCCAAAAGCCTTTTCCAGGTCTCCCACCAGACAAATTTTTGGGACCCTGTCAGATACAGTGTTGCATGATGAGACCAAGAACTGGTAGGTTTTGTTGAAACTCATCCCTGTTTCTAGTCCCAGAAAGGAGGCGGTGTCGCATATGGCAGCTGTGGTCTTGCAATGGGCAGCCAAGGAGAAAAAACAGAGAACATGATTGATCAAAAGAAACATCTTAACAACTGTTAAATGCAATTTTCTCTTTCTGTGGCTCTGTCCTCTGAGGGGATAGGACGAGACCTTCAGCCCTGTGTGGGCATCTCTAAAGTTTCCGTCCTATGCTGCCCTGAAATCTCTTGCACACCAGATTTCACAACTGGGCTGGATTATTCGTGTTTGTTTGGGCTGGAGTTTGTGGCCTTTGATTTTGATGAATGTTCATGTCATCCTCTGTTCAGGCAAATTTGTTTTCCATTAATCTTGCTAAATTATCCCAAAACATAGTTGTTCAGTTTGAGTCACTGAAAAAAGTAACCTTTGATGCCCATGGCAGAGCTGAAAGGAACCCCGGGCCCCAGATCCGTTACGAGTGCGGTAAGGATGTACATCCTTCACCGGACATCCAGCTGCGTTCCGGCGCTGTTCTCCCTTCTTGACTTAAACCGCTCTAATTTATTTCTGCATGTTCAAGTCAAAGGATGTTCAGCTTGGGATTTTGGTGACAGCTGTGTCACTGTTGTTGACACTACCAGCCCTTGTCTTGCCTAGGCGGGGGCTCACAGCGAGCCCTGTTTCAATAAAAATCCTAAAACAGAGCCTTTTCCAGATCTTCACCTGCGGGTACCACAACACAGGGGTTTTCCATCCCCCGTGAGTCTAAAAAGAAAGCTAGGAAGAAGGTCAGATGGTATGTGAGTTAGAGCTGAACCCTGACAGTCCTGGCAAGCGTACTCAAACGGTGTCCGAGCGTGTGCCTCGGTTTCTGCACACAGCTGTTCAGCCGCTGGATGACCAGACCTCCAGCTGATACAAATCTGCTTACCTTCAGTGCTTCCCGTGGAGGTGTGCTGGTCTGCAAATTCTGAGGCTCTCGATCTGGAGGAAAGATACAGCCTGGAATAAATAAAAGAGAGCAGAAAGATAAAAGCCTCGAACACAAGACTTGCAGTTTGCTGTTGGAAGTATTTTTAATCGTAGCATCGCTAAAGGAACATGTCTTGCAAATGAGTCATTCAAAAACCTCAGCTTTAATTGGAGGGTCCCTCTAATGGTGTTACAGTAAAGCTATACAGTCAGAAATTACTTTAAACTCTTTTTTATTGACTGAATTTCAAGTAATTTTAGGTATTACGCCTGCCCCTGGGCCAATTCTTGTGGTTTGAGAACTATGTTCTCCTCCTTTTCAAAACGCCTTTCTCTCCTTTGTTGCGGTGTGAGATGCCCACGCAAACAGGGGAACCAGGTGCTGCACAGGGAAACCGGCTCGTCGCCGGCCGCCGTGGCCTGTGGAAACCAGCATGGGCCAAAGTCAGCCCAGGAACACCGGGAGTCTGCGTGCGGAGAGCTTCAAAAGCATTCAGGCAGGAACCCGTGAGAGTATGGGGGTTTTGGTGGCTTTTTAGGTTTTGTTTTGGGTTTTTTGCTGTACCCCTGTAAGTGAAATGGAAGCAGCAGCATCCTGGTAGTTCTTTGGCAGAAGGAACTTGAAAACCATGAGGCTATGATCTGGGCAGGCTGGGCCCAAGTCTGGAAACCTTCTGTAAGGCAGATGGGCAGGGTCTGACCCAGGGCAGATGATCAGACCCAGGACTTGGATCCTCTGGCTTCTGTCACCACCTGCCCGTCGTGCGCGGGGATGAACTGTGCTCGCAGTGCCCGCTCAGTGACAGTTTCCAGAGGATGTAACTCTCCATGTGAGGGGTTCTGGCCTCAAGGGGACAGGCTCTGCACAGTTTGGTTTTCATACCGACTGCCACCAGCTGAAGTGGCATTAATCGTGACTGTGAGGAGTCAGTGTTCTGTGGTTCCCCTGCTCAGGTTTGTGTTTCGTTGATGCAACCTCCTGACTCAGTTAGCTTATGCTAGCTTCAGGTTCAAGATTGTGTTCAGTTTTCAGACCTGCTGTGGTCTTTCTGCTTAAGATGTATAAGGAGAGATCGTGTACCTGCTGTGCAGCACGTTTATGATGTGCAATGTGATTATTTATGCTTTTCATGTCCTACAGTGCCCATGTAAGTTAGATCCTGAGCATGCAACGTCCCTGTTTCTTGAAGTTCTTTATTTAAATAGCTGGTAGCTTTAAGCAGAGTGATGGATTTTTACTTTTTTATATCAAGTTACTAGCTGCTATAACCTTATCTGCTTTGTTAAAAGGATTAATAAAGCCAGTTTAGCACCAAGTCCTATGCTTTTAAAAAAGAGAGAACTGGATCCTATGTTTTTCCTTTGCAAAATACTCAGCTTGATGAAGGGGGGAGCAGCAATCAAATAAGAGCAAAGGTGGGAAAAAAGAAGAAATCTGGCTTCCAAATTTGTGTTCCCATTCTGGAACTTGTTCCCATTTCCAGCTCTGAGTGGCCTTCTGTAGCTGGGCTATGAACCCATGAAAACCACGTTTTACAGCGGAAACACTGATCCGTTCTTAACTGTGCAGTGGCACATGAACACTACTTTAATAACTCATTTAAGTGATGGCTAATGATGACTGTATAACTAAGTAGTGCTCGTTATTGCATCCTTTTTCACCCGTGGGATGGATTTGGCAGTCCATAAAAATGCCAGTGGATCCTCTATAAAGGTAAACACACCACATGTTAGCGGGCTGGTTCCAGCTTGTTGGTGCCTGGAAATGCCCCTTGTAACAGAACACGTTCGTGCCGGTGATGTCAGTCTCCGCAGACCTGCTGCTTTTTCTTAAAATACCTTTTTAATGCCAGTAACAGGCAATCCATGCAGCTGTGGGTCACTGCAGGAAGGTGAGGAAGCACGGGCCATGCCTCTGGAGGTTCAGCAGGTACAAGAACTTCAGCTGTAGCGCCAAGAGCTGTGTTGCTTTCTGGTCTGAGCTATCAGTAGATGAGCTCTGAGACCCCAAAGAGGAAGCGATGGCAGCCCCTGTCTTGGTGTCTGGGTGACGACCACCAGTGTCACACAGTAAGGCATTTCTGCTTTAGTCCCGGGGAGACCGTATCTCCCCTCTCCCCCAGCCCCGGACAGCTCTGCTGTTGTTTGTGCAGGAGGCTGGGGAGGTGATGCTGGCCCGGTGCAAGCTTTGCCGTGGTGCTACGGGGTGTGGGGTTCAGTCGAGTAAGGGAGGAGCATGCAGGTGAGTAATGACGAGTGTGCGGGCTGAGGAGGCAAATAAATCTGTAGCCTGTCCGTTTAACTGCGTGTACCTTCCAAATTACATTCTACGTGAATGCAGGCAATGAAATGCTCTCCCTGCGAAGTACCTTTCTGCCCTTTCTGTGGCTGCTGTTCCAGAGCTCTACGCGGTGTGAGCGATACTGAGCATGCAGCGACGCTGTGTCTTACCTATTGCAGCTCAAAAGAGCTCTGTCACAAAGAGCTTGATCTTTAAAATTGCTCATCAGGATAGCAGCAACTAGGGGAGCAGAGGTTGCCGTTAAAATCTGGCCTCTGGAAGGCAGCAGTGTATTCCTTACGTGTGTTTCTGTTCCACATGGTTTTCCTTTGCTTGTTTCCTCTTAAATCTTCTCTTCCTCCTCTGCTTTGTTGCTGAGAAGTCTTCTGCGCATCCGATTTCGTGTTACAAAAGAGCAAAGCTGAGTTAGCAGGACTCACTTTAAAGTAAGAAAGAACTGAAAGACCAGCTGAAGGAGAGGTGCTCTGACAGTGACTTGCTCACGGCTGGGAGGTACATCGGGTGAGCCGGGAAGTTTCTGCTGTTCAGATGATGCTGAGTTGCCGTTGAACTGCACTGCACACTGCTGTGAAGAAGTGCAAGGGTTACAGCTGTGCGGAGATAGCTGACAGAGTCTTGCCAGGCAGTGGGGTGGTGGACCCGACCGCAAGGCTGCTCTGGCAGCTGCCTCTGCAGTGCGGGGACACCCAGGGTTCCTGGCATCTTCCCTAAGAGCCAGGGCGACCTCCTGCCCAGCACCCCTCTGAAGGGTCGTGTTTCAGCATCAGGTACCGATACGTGTCTGTGACGGACCATGGCTTCTCTTCGCAGCTGGCGTAAAGAAAGCTGCTGCAAAGCTGATGTTTTCCCCGGTTTTGATACTGGAAACGTAAGAGAAAAGCTATTTGAGGCCATGATCTTCCAGGACGGAGGTTTTGGGGACTGTGTTTTACTTCCTTTAACTTGCAAAGCTGACTTCGTACCTGTAGACCAATAGAGGGCTTTCTCGCAGGTACATCTTGTTGCTTTTGAGACCTTAAAAGTCTTTTTATAGAGGACAAAGTGGCCAGAGGCCGTAGCAGAGCTGAGGCTGAGCAGTTGTTGGTGGACTGCACCCTGCAGCGTGGTCCCCTCCTCCCCTCCCTTTAAACGGAGCCGTTGATGGCAGCATCCTAGGAAGCATTGATTACTGAGCATCTACAAGGATTAAAGGTAGCTACACTGACAAGGTACTAAAGCACTACATGGCTTGGGTCTTTGTTTGGTGTTCCTTGGGATTAGTGAGGGGAAACACGTCAGTCAAACTGTCTATATGAGGCGTTATCCGTGTCAGTAATTATAGACTAAACCTCAGCTGGCATCAGTCAGTGACGTTTGGTGTCAGCAGAGGAAAGCTTCCCACATCACAGTAAAATTTTCTTGGATGGTACTCGGTACCTCCTGATGCTGGTTAAAAGTTTAAACTGGGCTCCTGACCTTGGCTGATGGTTTAAACTGTGTTACTGTGGGGACAGATTTTCAGCAGTTTCTGTCCTCTGGGTTTAAGGACGAAGTTTGATTTAAGTGAAATTGAATTTTCCTGAGGAAAAAGTGCATGTGTGCGTATTTCAAAGCTGAATCTTCCTTTATGTGTCTGTTATTTTTCAGGGTAATTACTAGCCTGGGGAATGCTTCTTTCGGTGCATTGCTCACATCTGAGAGCCACGTACCGCTGTCACACAGGGGATGGATGTGACACAGTGTTCCTAAGCTGTGACAGAAACCCGGGTCACACAGTTTGGTTTTTCTAAGCTGGAATCCAGGAAATCCGTAGACATCTGTGTGGGCTGCTAGGAACTGGCTTCAAGATGCTTTCAGAGACTGAGTTACTGCAAACTCTTCAGAGCTGTGTGAGCTCAGAGGTCCTTCAGTAAGAACATAGCACCACCTGCTGCAAGGACTTGGTCTTTGGTGTAGACTTAGATACTACCGGTAGCTTCTTGCGTTTTGTTTCATGCCATCTCGAGTTTCTTTACAAACACAAGCAGCTTGTTTTGCATTGCACTAGAGTATGCCAGTTTAGAGCAGGCAGTATTTGTTGTTTCCTTAAAGGTATTTGACTTTTCCAGGCAGCCTGGTTTCATAGCTCTCAGTAGCACCTGAACATCTCTGGTGGTTGTAACAATATTTCAATTTGTCTTTTTGTTTAGCTGTTGAAATATGCGGTACTTTCGATGTTTGCTTACCTGTTTTGCATCCTGACACACAGACGTAGCTGTACAGAGTGGTAAATGTTTTGGGGTCACTCTTTAATAGTCTCTTCGACAACTTCAGAAGCTTAAGAGTGAATGCCACCCAGGCCCTGAAGCCCCTGTCTCCTCGGTGGTGCCTGGGTCACAGAGGGCAGAGTGGAAGGTTTGAGGGAACCACCGAGGCTCTTTTTGCACTGGGCAGCCTGGCAGTCAGAGCTCAGGGGGATCCCCTGGACACACACTTGAAAGGCTGTGGCAGCACTGACAGTCAGGCTCCACTTGAATCCAGGCTTTTCCTCGTGCTCTCTGCCATGTTGAGCCTCTACCAGTGGGGAAGCAAATCTTGTCTTTCTGTCTGAGGCTGTGGTTCATCAGTGTAACGAAGGTTACAGACGATGCGGTGCCTAGTGAAGACAGTGGGATCCTTTCTCCAGGTTCAGCTGGGTCTGGGCTGAGGCATGGTTCAGTGCCATTGGCAATCCCGTTGATGGCCCCATTGTCTTGGACAGAGGAAGACAATTCTTTAGTCAGCACAGGGCAGCCATAGTCATCTTGAGGGGGAGAGGGTTAGAAATGTCACAAAAAGAAGACGACAAAAGAGCAAAATCTCAAATGTCTGGATGATAGATACNGGAAATGTCACAAAAAGAGGAAGACAAAAGAGCAAAACCTTACCATGGCATCGCTCAAATGTCTGGATGATAGATACAGTCGTTAGGGCATCGGTTACCAAGCTGTGTTCCTGGTTTGTTTCCTGAAGTCGGAGGAGTAGCAGTGGATGTATGAGAACTTCTGGATGGAGATGGGTGTTACAAGGAAACCAGGCTGAAAGCGTGATTTACAGTCACCAGCGTACCAGCGTGGTAATTATTGTGAAGAGTGGCCCAAACCGGAACAGGTTCCCACAGCACTGGGTTTCTCATGAACTCAATGTATAACCTAGAAAGCAATGAACTCGATCCTTTTGTTTTCTATAATATTTTGAAATGCTCGTATTCTTATCTAAATATTTATTCTTCTAGGGAGCCTTGAAAGCCAGGAGATGTACATTTTTAACTTGACATCACTCACCAAGTCTGAAAATATCTTGTCCGCTTCGGTGTATTATTATATTGGTGACCTGCGGGACGCTGGGTGGAACTGTTCCCAATCCGGAGGGTGCGCCCGTCACAGGCACAGGAAACCTGAAACTCAAATACATCTTTCAGTTCGGGCCTTTCCTTCTGTTGGGAACCAGACTCGGAGCCTGGGACATTTCCTAATAAATGTCTCCACTGCTTACCAGGATGTCGTTTCCTGGCAGTGGAAGGATATCACTCAGCTCCTCCATGAAGCAAAACAAAACAATGAGCTCCTGATCGGCATCAAAATGGATCTGACCAGCCCTCGCCCCTGGAAAAGGGCACCGCCTCGCTATGAACCCTACCTTCTGATCTACGCCAACGATTCTGCTATTTCAGAGCCAGAGAGCGTTGTCTCTAGTTTGCAAGGCCACCGTAATCCTCTGTCAAGGGCCTTTCCCAGGCCAGAAAGCCACGTGAAGAGCAGCCTTGGGAAGCGTCGGCGAAAACGCTCCGCAGATATCCTGCTGCCGTTGCAGAATAATGAGCTTCCAGGAGCCGAGTACCAGTACAACGAGGATGAGAGATGGGAAGACAGAAAACCCTACAAAAGCTTCCAGCCACGGTTAGCAGAGAGGGCAAAGAGTAAGAAAAAGCAGAGGAAGAATCATCACCAGAAGAGCCAGACTCTCCAGTTTGATGAGCAAACGCTGAAGAAGGCAAGGAGGAAGCAGTGGAACGAACCAAGGTATTGCGCCCGACGCTACCTCAAAGTGGATTTTGCAGACATTGGCTGGAGCGAGTGGATTATTTCCCCTAAATCTTTTGACGCCTATTACTGCTCGGGAGAATGCCAGTTCCCGATCCCAAAGGTACGGTCTTTATTGATTCTTTTGCACCATGTGTTACTGCAAACTGCATTTTCTCTCCTGTGTCAGTTAAAGGCAGCTGGTCACCTGTTGCACGTTGGGATATAGTAAATAAGTTATATCCTTGGTCGTGTGCTGCAAGGAGTAGCGGTTAGCAAAGCTAGTAAAGAGACAGGCTTGTAAAGACAATTTAAAAAATATATGGTATTAGTTTCCCAGAACCCAGATTGCCAGAAAACATTTCCTGGGTAGTGCTAATGATGTGTGAACTTGTTATTAACCTGTTTAATAAACATAATACCGGCCAGGCCCAGGACATTGCTCGTTAGACAGTAGCTGTTACACCGCAGAGGAGGCTCTGGTGCCGGACCCACGCTGGGGTCAGTGAACAGAGGAGGTGTCACTGTCACAGTGACAGAGAAACTCCATGAAGCTACAGGGGTGGCCGGGCTGCTCAAAGTGTAAGCAGGAGAGTCAAGTCAATCACTTCTGTGGCAGACGAAGTGGATCCAAAAGCAGTAGATCATGGCCAGCTGTCTTCTGAAATAGCCTCGGGTTTTATGAAAATTGTTGCGCATGTGTAGCAAGAAGGGAGATGTGCTTGTAGCCCCATGACTTAGGTGGATGAACTCGGCTCCTTAAATCAGATGTACAATGTCACTTTCAGCAGCGTGTGCCCGCTGGAGTCTATCAAAACCTGCAAGTGGGAGGCAGTAGTTAAGGCTGAGGGGTACAGGCAAATAATGCCAACAGGAGTTTTCCGTACAGACAGGGCTTCTGGTCTCACTGCATCCTCACCTTCAAGAGTCCTCACCCCTGCCACAGTGCAGCCTCGGCAGTTAGTTCCCGAATTCACGGGGAGTGTCGGTGGCTTAGGGACATAAAGGAGTCGCCCTGTGAAGATGGCAGGTGGAGACGTACCGAGGGTGATGGACCCCAAAGAAAGGAACCCGAGGAGGGCAGGAGTCTGTGCTTGAGGGAGATGATTTACCTGATTACCTCAGACAGCAACTACAGGCTTTCAGGTTTGGATCCGAGTTGAAAAGGAAAGGGAATAGGAAGAGAGAGAGTCATTGCCTTTGAATGAACTGCGTTGGGCCTTTTCATTTGTTGTTGATGGGGACCATGCTATTTCAAACACTAATTCAGCATACAGGTTAGAAATTTTAAAAGTGCTGGACCTAGACTTCCTCCATTCTAACTTCAAGGACACATAAATTATAAAAATTTCTGTTGTGTCCCTCTGCTTAAGTAGACTGGGATAGCATTTCCAGTTGCAGCTGTAGTTATAAAAACTTCATCCCAACCATAAGAGTGTTGCTCTGATTTTTGTTAAACCAGAAGAGCTGGATTCGGTCACAGATTTGACAGTCTGGAGTCAGCTCAGGATCTCTCCCTCCCCTGCTCTCCCCTCCTGGGAGAAAGCCTCTGCTGCTTTGCACGAGCTGTGCTGGGCAGAGCAGAGGCGCCCGCAGGCAGGGACCCAGCTCACCTGCCCGGTGCAGGGCACTGTGCCAGGTCAGGACTCCAGGGTGGATTTTGGTTTTCTGAGAAGCACGTGCCTTCAGGTTTTACTCCAGTGACAGTTAAATTCCCCGCTGGCAGAAGCAGAGTTCTGGCAAAGCTGGTTATCTGTCTTAAGGGCCAGGGGCCGTCTGCTCCAGACAGACTTCAGGTCAGTTTGGAGGATGTTCTGGGGTGGAAGATACCTGTATCGTGTAGAGATAATTCTTTCATCATGCAATGGCAGAATGTATCCAGGCTATTCCCGCTGATACCATTCAGTGCTGTAGAGGTTTTGGTGGTACAGATTCCACCTCTGAAGCAAAGGATTTCCAATGAGACCTTAACGCAGCATATTCTGAGACCTGGTTTTAATTTCCTTGGCAGTGGGAAAAAGCGTCTCAGTAGATGTTTTACCTTTTGACGTCTGATCAGCAGGCTTAGGGCATCTGTTTGGCTCCCAGTTATTTTTGTGGAGAATGCTGCACTGGAGGGAAACCAGCCTGGATGCTGCTGGAGTTTCAGGTTTTTTTTGCAGGCAGAAATGTATTACATAATGTTAAATTGCATACTAGTGTAAGACATTTTTTAAATCCCTGTAGAATACTGCTGAGGAGTGTAGGTACCCTTCAATTAAAATCAAACGAACAAATAGAAATGTCTGTCTTGACATCAGCTACTTAGATTGAGAGTAATGTCTTTGTAACCGTGTTGGGAGACCTACAGCCATTAAGAGGATGGTGCAACAAGCTTTGCAGTGTCTCAGTCGTCTGATAAGCCATGATAGTAAACTTAAGCCTCAGCAGGGGCAAAAGATCAGGGTCTGTATATAGTCTGCGTTTAAAATGAACTGGGGCCCTAAGTATATCTGAGAAAATTCCGAGTCTCTCAGAGGATAAAGAGGAGCAGGAGATGTGCACACCATGTGGTGCTCAGTCTCCCTGCGTGCAAAATAGGTTCCTCATTAGAAGAAGAAAAAACATTCAAATGATGTCTAATGGGTACATAAAGAATAGCTGAATGCTCCCAAAATCGAATTATTTTCAGTTTTGTGTCAGATGGTTCCAGGTCTCTCTTGAGACTAGTTTCAGCAACATGATATGGAAGAAGTCCTTTCTGGTTAACTTCTGTTGGAACTCAAGGGGTGGTTGTCTTCATGAGACAGAAGAAAAATACCGTTGGCATTAGGCATGAGCTCTGTTGCCGTAAGGAGGGACAGGTTAGACAGCCGTGTGTACTGCCAGCAGAATTTGAAGCAGCTACTCCTAAATGTACTGAACTGCTGCACAAATGACAGAATGAGCCAGAATCTCACCATTATTTCTGCGCTTTTTGCATGCAAGGTCATTAAGACACCTCAAGCAGTTAAGATATCTAACCCTTAAGACTGATTTTTTTCCAAAAGCAAATTATCTGTCATCTCAGCAAAACTGTAAATTGCAAATTTGGCCCAAATGATCTTGTTCCGTGTATTTCACCTGACTGAGCATATTTAACTACGTGACTCCCAGGTTCTGCGGGTAAGAAGAGCTCTAAAAAGCATTGCTAAAATTTCACTCTTTAACAAAACCAGAAGTCTTTGTCTAAAAACTGCATCCTCTGCATTTTTCATGCTCGCCTATCTTTCATATAGATACTTGGAAGGGTTTAGGGGCTCAGAGGAGAAATGTAATACATTCATTTTTCATGTCTATTGATATATCCATTTTTAATTTTTATTAGTGTATTAATATATGCTGGGGTTTTTTTAACAAATACAGTTATTTCACTGGTCAGCCACACTTTTTGTTCATATCAAGCCAAAATGTGTTTCTGTTTATGTGACTATAAATCCAGGAAACGTCCCTTGGAGCAAAATGTCACCTTAACATGAGGAACAACTGACAGGGGACTGGGGAGGTTAGTTACTCAGCAGTGTCACTGATGATGTGTATCACAGATGAGAAGTGATGTGGCGTGTAAGAATGAGCAAAGCAATCTAACCTTGCACGAGAGCAAACTGGAGCAATTGGCATCGTGGTGTAAAATACTTCCGTTCTCCCATCTGTACACATTTTATCCGCTTTTGTTTTTCCTGGCACGCTCACGTTCCACTATTCAAACTTCCCAGCCTACGAGGTATGTTTGTTTTGCTCCCCTAGTGACTCAGCCTGCCAGCACTTTGGCTGCCTCGCTCCAGGCGCGCAGGTTTTGAGACTGAGTTGCAGACCACATGTAACTTGATTCACTCAGAAGAGACAACGTTGACCTGTAGGTGCGCGTGCTGCAAGGTCTGCTGCCTGGGCGCTCTCCTGGGAGGGCTCATCCGTCGGAGAGCCCAAGGCTCTGTTCCCAGCAGGACGGTCCAGCCCAAAGCCGTGGAGCAACAGGGGCAATCCCGTGGCCAAAAGAACCAGGCCAGATGCGCATTCCTTGCTGTTGGCCCAGGGCACCTGTGGGGACAACTGGGAAGGGTTGAGTAGTAGACGTATGTTACAGCTGGTCATGTTGTGGCCCTTCAAGAGACAAGTTTTATTCTAGAGCGTACGCGTCCATTCTAGCCTGGGTGCGGTTGCATTTTGTGATTTATCTTTCTCTTGCAGGCTTTGAAGCCATCCAACCATGCCACCATCCAGAGTATAGTGAGAGCCGTCGGGGTTGTCCCGGGCATTCCCGAGCCTTGCTGCATTCCTGACAAAATGTCTTCTCTTAGCATTTTGTTCTTCGATGAAAATAAAAATGTGGTTCTTAAGGTGTACCCCAACATGACAGTGGAATCCTGCGCATGCAGATAACGTCTCAGGAGACCCTTGTGAGATGCTGAGGTGATCACTTGCTGGTGTTTTTGTGGGGGGAGGTTTCGTGATGTCTACTTTTTGTTTGCACTACCAATGCATTTCCTTTGGACAAAAAAGAAAGAAATGTAAAGAAATCCAAACAACGAGGATGGAAGTGGAATGGATTCCGAACAGCAGTTCCAAGGAAAGAGATTGTGAACTTCATTTGTCTCTGGATTTAACTGAGACATGAAGTCTTACCAGGAAGGACTGTTTCTGATGAAGTCGAGAGATGAAAGAGGAATTTGCAGAAGACTCTTCAAGATGTTTGAGACTGCCAGAAGGACATACTGATGTATTTTTGTACAAGATTTTGGAAACAGCAGTAGCTGTTAATTTTTGTCTCCGTTCTTATGGTGACTAATGGGGAGGGAGATTGTTATTCACTTTAAAGCTGAGCTTTCTGCCTTAGGTTATTGAGTAGTGCAGCAAGTAAGAAAAACAAATGTGACATTTTAAGAACCGTAGATAATCCAACGTAGACATAGATTTCCTTGGTATGACATGTCAGCGACTACATGTGTGTATTCATTTTCATTAACATATTCTTGTAATTCAGCTTATGTCAGTGCCCTCGGTCCGAAGAGCACAGAACACGTTACTGCTACATGCAAAAGGGTGGTGTCCCAAAAGCAAAGACTTCCTTCGTGCCACTGGAAACTCAGTAGGCTAAGAGTATGAGAGCATCACACTCAGTGACACGGCGAAGTGACTTGTTCGTAACACCTATGCTAGAACATACTCGCAAATAATCAAAGAGTAAATTATGGTAGTTGATTCCTGACATGAAATTATTTGGTGCATCATTCTTATCTGTAGGCCTTCGCTATGATTATCTGATCCAAACTGGCTCTGGTTGGTGAGTTTTGATTGTTACATTAATCAGATAGCTTTTTTTTCCCTTTTTTTCTTACCTCAGTTCACTTCTACTCTGAAAATCAAATTTGTTGTACCTATGCTGTCGATTTAAGATTTTTTTATGAGCAGGTTTTGCACAATAAAAACACGAAACATTATTTCAGTGAGTTTATCCACCAGAAAAATTCATTTGAGAAACTACAAGCAGTAAAAAAAAAAGATCTAATGAATCTCAGACACAGCTGCAAAAAGTTTGTTCTGCTATGGAGTAAATGTTCACAGAAGTGCTTGAGACAGAACCCCAGTTCCATTTCCAGCAACATGATCTGTAGAGGAGGATGTTCTTTAAAGCACTTTGGCTGGTAAGAGCGATGTTTTAGTTCACTCAGAATTTTACCACCTTTTCCGTAGATTTTCTACATAACTGGCTTTCTGAAATAGTGTATTTAAAGGGTAAATACTCATAGGGAATAAGTTAGTTCCCCATCATCTTGAGAGTTAAATTCTGTACTTTGGAGTCAGCAGTTCCTCCGTGTATTGAAATGAGAAGAGTTTTCCCCGTAAATGCCTTGTTACAGCTGCATAGTTAGGTGAGCTGTGTTTGATCACTCGGCCATTGGGTTTTGTGTTTGGTGACGGGTGCTGTCGTGTTACCGGTCCGAGTCGTGTGCCTGTGCGAGGGTGCGAGAGGCGTGGAGGCGAAGCACAGGTTGCCCCTACTGTAGGGTTCACCCTTTAATCCACTGGTCCTCTCCTGGGCCCAGCGTCGTTAGGACTCGCAGGGGATGCTGCAGCTAAGCTGGAAGCAGGCTCAGATTTTCAGTAGCCATCAGGTCCTGCAACCAAAGACAGATGCAGTGGTTTCTGATAGTTTCTTTTTTAAGAGCTGCACAGACGAATCCATCATTTACACAATTAACTGTGACAACAGCTACTGTTAAAAACACACAAGCTCAGACAATAAACCTAACTAAATCTAATCTCTGCCGAATAGATTTCATAGAGCTTGGCAGGGCACCCTCGGCGTTGTGCCGAACGTCCCGTTCCTCTGTTCAAGGTGAGCTGGCTGGTGACAACGCTCTAGTGTCAAAATTGATTCCTTTATGGTATTTTTGATGCTCCAGAGGTGCGCAGCTCTTACCCTCCGCAGAAAGGTGGGAGCTGCTCAGCAGCCCCCGGGGGCTGGATTTCTCCCCACGTCGCCCTGTGCTGGCGTTACAGCGTTTTCCTTTGGCAGTGGCACCAGACGACACCTCCCGAGCACAGCACAGAGGAGAAGGTTCCTCGCAACTGACTCCCCAGGGGAGGGCTGGGAGGTCATAACACTGCCTACGAGGCTGCTGCCCCGGGAAGGGCACAGTCCCCCAGGAGAACGCTGGAGGAACTGGGACCCCGCAAGGTGAGGAGTCACTGGGCTCCAGTGTCCTGCTCACTGGGGACAAGCTGGAGGGACTGGCTCTTGGGCTGAAGGTCAGGACCGAGCCCAGCTCGGCGCAGCCTGTGAACGGTGGCTGGCACGAGCGCTGCCAGGAACAGGGCTCCTCGGAGGAAGATGCAGAGGTCAGACGTGCCCCCCGTGGATGGCAGCAGGGCTCCCCAGAGCAGAACAGGGTGCTGGCAGCCAAGCTCCCAAGTTTGTGCATTCCGAAACAGAGGCTGGGGCAACGGTGCTGAGTCAGTCTTTGGGACTGGAGCCAGGCTCAAGGCTATAGGCAATGTTCCAGTGCTGCAGTGAGACAGCCTGGAAGTGACCCTTAAAAGCATCACTCAAAATGAGCGTGACTGTGTTACTCTTGGTTTTCACTGGGATGCAGCCAGACTTTGTGCCATGGAGAAGAGGTACAAACTTCTGAGGAAAATGCGATCTGCCTCTTCCAACTGTATGCCAAGAGAGTATCCTCAGTTAACCGTATATAAGACAATTTATGCACACAACTTGTTTTGTGTTTGTGTTTTTAGATGAAACCTTCTCAATAAAGCCATGTCTGGCATCAGTAATGTATTAATCACAGAGGCAATGATTTCTGTATGTAACTTTGTGTTAGTAGGGTCTTTAAAACAATGACCATCTAATGTTATTAATCACAAGTTTAGTCTCAAATTAGTATGGGGGGGCTTCTCCCACCTGTTCTGTTTTTGAAATGCTGTTAATCTATAAATGGCTCTGCTTCCCATCTAATTATATAGTAGCGTTGTTGCCCGCACGTTATTTTAAGTCTGGCTCAAAAGATGGGCCGGAGGCTGTCTTGAGCTACGCAAGCTCTCTCTTCAGATGGGGTCTTCTGGGACCAAAGCCCCAGTGAGGAGCAGGCTGCGAGGAGGCTGCTGCAGAAAGCCTTTGCCAGTCCCCCTCTTTGAGGCTGAATAGGGAATCTCATGGTAAGTGTGAAAAATACGGAGTGCAAAATGAAACTTCCTTGTCCTGCAATGCGATACCTTGGCCCAGAAGCCTTGCCCCTTAGAACCGGTGACACCGTTCCCTGACGGGGGTTTACAAGGCAGGCTCTGTTTTTTTCCTCTGCCTGGGGACCCTGAACTTGCGAGGAGCAGAGCAACAATCCTGAGGTGCCAAGCAGCCCTGGAGCTGCAAATCACTGTCCTCCACTGCAGGGCCCAAAAGCTTCAGATGTTCATCCCGAGAAGATGCTCATCAGCTTGCAGGAGACTGAGATTTTGTTTAGCAACCCCTTTCTCCTTGTAAAAACAGCCTTTGTAAATGATTTCTGTTGAAAGGTTAATGTTTGTACAGACAATGTCAATTTAAAAAAAATGGAAATTACAAAAAAAAGGAAAACTTATTTTGTATATGGAAAGAAAATTTTACAGATGCTTTTAATTTATTTTATATCTGTGCCCATCTTGTCTTTTTAATGTTTTTCTCTTTATCTCAGTGCTCTTTAAACAGTACAATTTTCTCTGTCGTTGCAAAGGTGGAATGCTAGAACCACAGTCAAGTTGGCAAGGACAGGTTGCAGCCA
Organism: Syrrhaptes paradoxus; assembly: GCA_013400615.1. Taxonomy (NCBI): domain Eukaryota; kingdom Metazoa; phylum Chordata; class Aves; order Pterocliformes; family Pteroclidae; genus Syrrhaptes; species Syrrhaptes paradoxus. The sequence continues at coordinate 78,551 of VZTO01010762.1, forward strand.
CACTGTGAAGGGCATGTTTCACTACTGATGTATAAGCTTGCCTGATTTATATTTCTTTCCCTTCAATAATGGGAAAGTTTCACTATGAACTTTGGAGAAAACGTACAATAAAATCGCTTTTTACATGAAAACTCATTTTTTCTGTATGGTATTCAGGTCTTTCCAAGAACATTAAAGTTTTTGCTGCTTTCTGTGTTCAGCACTCTGGAAATGTGTCCATCTCGAGGGCTCGTTTGCAAAGGCAATGCAAACAGAGACTGTTTATAGAGCAAAGTACGTGGTGGCTGGGAGTGGGTCCTGTGGGGCCAGTTAAAGGTTAGCCAGTATGACAGCAATAAGCTGCCAAGGTTACTGGAGCTGATCCAAGGCCCAGGGGTGTCGGTGGGTTTCTGTCCGTTGGTTTTACTCAGTTTTCACTCCAGCCCACAAAAAAAATTGCAGAAATGGTGGCAACACCCTGCAATTTGTCAGAAGAATGAGGCAGCCCTAATTGCTTTCTTGGTGTGGATGGAGCCCAAGGCTGTCATGTTAAAACCAAGAAGCAATTCCTGCAGCTTTGCTGCGTACAGCACACTGCTGCAGACAGAAGCAGGGAATGCAAGGCTGCAGAGCTGCTGTTCCAGGGAGGCCCCAGCAGGATGCTCTCCTCATTTCCCCCTGGTCCAGCTAAGTGAGGCTGCTGGGCTGTGCACAACGCTGTCCCCTTGCACAGGCCACATGGGAGGCAGTGGGTCAGCAGCTCCCGGGCTCTGCCCACCACAAGGATGCGTGTCTCTCTGTCATCCCCTCTTCTCCAACTGCAGTTACACAAACCTGGGGGATGCGTGGTAATTCCACAAAAGCAAATGAGAACAGAACCCAACAGAGTGTGTGCCCGGAAAGGGAGGACTCAGGTCTGCAGGCACGTCGTCGCAGCGCACAATTACCGATGCGCGTGCTCACGCCAAAGGACAGCCTGCCTTGGGCAGAGCGATGCCCCACATCCTTCTCTGCTTTCCTGACCCCCAAGCTGCACTTGGAGAAAGAGGTTCTCAGGGCCTTGAGGATTTGTACTTGTGCCTGAGCCTTACACATGCACTTTCCTCTTTTTGCAGCTCAGAGAGCTGCTCCAGGCTTACCTTGTGTTTCAGTCACTGCCTGTTGGAGGGATGTTAGTTAGTTATTAACAGAGAGGCTTGCAGTCCTGGAAAACCTGAACTCCAGCACTACACAGAACAACACGAAAGCACAGCTGCATGGTAGAGGACCCAGCCATGGGCTGCTTCCTGGTAATCCTTCACAAATCAAACTTTCCAGATAAAAACACTAACTCCTTCCTTTTAAGCAAAGCTCAGGCTCTTCATCTGCTCATTTTCAAGAGGAACAATCTTCTCCCCTTATGCTTAAATTTAGAACTTACCCCATGCAAGGAGGACACATGTGTGTTTCAACGGATGCAGAGAAATGGGACTTTGATGTACGAAGCCTGCACACAAAAAAAAAAAACCCTCAGTTTTTCTTACTATGTGGAATTTTCATTAAGTCTTTAGAGAGAGATGCTTCCCTCTTTTCAGCTTCATATTTCACTTTGAGGTTCCTTTACTGCAACAGACTGAGAATCCCACACTCATAAATGAGCGTTTTTAGCGAGCACCAGGTTATCCTGATTTCCAAGAGAATTTGAAACATAGTGAGCAGAGAGCTGGATCTAATTTAGAATCTTTTTTTTTTTAAAGCTTTCCACAACAGCTGATTTTTATCATTAATTTCACATCTTCACATCAGCTCTCTGCACAACCTTCTCCTTGCTTTCCACCTTTGGGAGGAATTATCTGGGTTTACTCATGCTGCATTTATTCTGCCCTGCCTCCCCTCTCTCCCTAAAACCATACCACGTGCAAAATATGTTAATCATCATGTGGTGCAAATGCATTTTCCTTGGCCTTTCGCCCCAGCGGAGCTGACACGAAGAGCACCCCATCCATAGGAACCCTCTATCTGAGCGTGGACGTGCAGCCGCTTCGGCAGGGAGACGTTAAACTGGGAAGCAGCGTTCTGGTGTGTGCCTGTCTGTATCTCTTGATTTGCTCCTGCTTGTTCAGCCCTACATCAAGAAGTAAAATCAATCAGAAGTGCTCAGACTTGTGCCAGGAAGAAGTAAACATGCTACAACATCCAAGCACAGGAACTCGAGAGATACAGAGTGCCAGTTTTGTGCTGCCTTGCAAAAAAAAGGGAAGGGAGGATGAATTTAGAGCAGCAGGCTTGAATTTTCCCTTCTTGCCCACGCTTTCTGCATAATCTCAAGGAGGTCAGATTGCCAAACTGTCAGAGGAGCCTAAACCCAAAGCTACACACAGCTCCCTGGAGGGCCTTCAGGGATCACCAAGGGGCTCAAACCTCTCAGGGCTTCAGCTCCCATTTTGTCAAATAAAAAATATAAATTCTTCTCCCTGCTCCACCGCAAGGTCCTTAGGGACCGGAGCAGGGGAATGACAGAATCAGAGAATAGTTTGGGTTGGACGGGACCTTTGCAGCTGTGTCTGTTCAGAGACAGCTTGTTGAGTAGTGGGAGGAGAAAGGGATCTCAGCTGCTCCTCATCCCCAGTTAGAGCTGTCAAATTCTGCCTGCGCCCACAGAGACTCTCTAGGTGTCAGGACAGCTGTGTCCTCTCACTTAACACCGAAACCTCAGGAGCTCACACAGTGTGACATCCCCCTGCACCCCTTCGGGGATGAATTCAAACCCTTGGGGCACCCAGGTTTCTTCTTCCCCTTCCTATTGACAGGTGATTCTGATTAACAGGTAATTGGGGCAGCTCTACACCGTGCTGATTGGGACTAGTTTGCATGGAATTTTTTAAATAAACAGTGTTAGCCTCAACAGTGCAGCTACTTCGTTTCCGCCTGCTCAGTCGCGGGGAGCCCCGGAGAAGGTCACAGTGCAGAGGTACCCCTCTCTCCCTCTCTGTCCGAGGCAGTGCTGGTATTTCCACAGCCACTGCTTCTTATTATGAGCTGCTTGTTGAACACTTTCCAGCTTCCTTTGCCACAGGCGTTATCTAGTTTTAAGAAAGAGCAGAAGAAATGCAGTAGGGTCTTAGGAAAAGAGACCTTTTCCTGTGTCACTGAACCACATTCATCTCAGGAGAGGAAAAAATGGAAACGAGATGTTTCCAGAGGGCCTGTGCCGGGTTATTTGTGTCTCTTCCACACACGCTGCAGGAGACTTTCGGCTACTGTCGGTCAGTTTTTCCTTGAGCACGCAAAACAAGAAAAAAAATTTAAAAGGCTCATGTAGGGCTGTGTTTGTTAGAGAGCAATGGGTGCGGGGAGGATGCAGGTGGAGCTGGATGTCACAAGGCTGGGAGGACACAAAGGGAAGGTGGAGTCTGGGAACGCCGACGCGAGAGCGCAGCCAGCGCACGGAACATGGATGTCAGAGTATATCTTCTACTGACCTCAAAATTAAAAATAATGGCACAATTTGCAACACTGAGCACAGTCTAGTCATCATAACTGTTGCTTTCTGATTTCCCACGTCTCCAGCTCGCTGTTAGATCTCCTCAGCCTGGATGCCTGGTTTTCCCTCTGGTTTCTAAGACAGTGTAACTGCTCTGCTGAGGCAGTGTCTGGTGTACAGGTATCTATCACAGATAGCTTGGTTTAGTTCAAAAAATGTTTAGATTGTAGTGCATCAGCTTCTGCTTCTGTTTCTGGAGATCATCAGTCCTGTGCATACAGCCCAGAAATAAAATGAACCAAAGTACAGGGGGCTCCCGTAGACAGGAAAATCTGTCTCTACATGGGCTCTTCTGTCCCAGTCCCAGACTCATGTGGCCACAAAGTGTAATCCAGGACAGAGAATCCGGACTGCTATATAAGATGGGATGGTAAAAAGCACATATAGTGCCCGGGAAGTTTATTGTTTTAAACTGTGAGGTAAAGAAGGTGCATGGTTCTGTTGTAAACAACAGACAGGCTAAAGATGCACACAGCTGATTGCTGCTGTATTACATCTATCATACTGCATTTTAAAAAGCTGTGTATGTACTTAAAATGGAAAAATAGTATCTAAATTGTGGATTATGTTTTTTGGGGGGGTTTTGACAAAANAAGGTGCATGGTTCTGTTGTAAACAACAGACAGGCTAAAGATGCACACAGCTGATTGCTGCTGTATTACATCTATCATACTGCATTTTAAAAAGCTGTGTATGTGCTTAAAATGGAAAAATAGTATCTAAATTGTGGATTATGTTTTTTGGGGGGGTTTTGACAAAAACCTGTGTGAGACATACACACACACACATATATGTACGTATGTATAACGGTTAGTGCTCACCTAAATCCCCAAAAGAAAATCCACTCCTTGATGTTGCAAAGTTGTTAGCAAAAGTATTAGCTTGCAGTGCACAGGCTGAAGTGCAAGCCTCTGCTCTCGCAATCTGCTCCCTCTTCGGCTGTGTACGGCTGTCACCAGTTTGCACAGGCTCTGCTAGCTGGAAGTTTCCACAACAGTTTACAATGAGGCAGGAGAGAAAAAGAAAACCAACACCAAAACACAGTGTGTCTTCCTCTACGGACCCAGAGCAGGCTCCTTTAACATCAGTGGAAAATCTTCCGCCTTAGCTGTGTCTGAACATTACACAGCGCATTTGAACTGGCTTGCAGGCGAAGTGGTGGCCCCCGCACTGGTACACACCGACGTGTACCGCAGCTTCGCTCGCCCGTCTTACTCACTGTTCCTTTCCCAGGGCTGACTCAGCAGATGTGACGCCACGTGCATCCGCTGGCGTCAGGCATAGCACCGGGCAGGAGCTTTGCAAACAGTCTTAACGTGAACTGAAAATAAAAGCCAAGCAGCACTGCCTGCTGCTTCTGTGAGCTGCTGTCTTGTGCGCTGCAGCGTACACAGATGAAAGGCCAGAACAGTCAGCACTTCCGATACTGCCAGCCTCAGCCACCCCTTTGTCAGGGTCATCGCAACAGCGTGCGCTGCACTGAGCGCGGATGCTGGGCTTCCTGC
>VZTO01010763.1:0-26454 GCA_013400615.1 Syrrhaptes paradoxus
TTTTTTTTACAGCCCTTAGGGAGGTGCCGTGCAGGTCTTTCCTATGCAGGAGAAACCTGACACAACCTGAGCCGGCTCCGTTTCCAGCTTGCTCTTGGGGAGGACTTAACTTTTCCTTCGGATCTATCACAGCATCGGAGCGGCTGGCAGAGCCCTGCTGTGGCGTGGAGGGTGCTCAGAGGGGACTTTAGTGTCTCCTGCCTCTCTCCCCCCGGTTCAGCAGGACTCTGTCCTGCAGACCTCGTGCTTTGCATTAGTTTCATTTTTTGGCAGCTGCATAAAGCCGTGCCAGTCCCGGGGAGCTGAGTGGCATTACCCAGGGAATTGAGTGCAGTGGAACAAAGCAAAGCCCTTTCAACCTTTAGCTGCCAGGTTTTTTTTTTTTTTGTCTGTGTTTTTCTAAACTCTGCCCGGGCGGCGTGTGGAAGGCAAACAACTTGTGGGTGGTGCTGATGGAGCAGAACGGGAGGGAGAACCAGATTTGCTTTCGTTACCAGGGTTCTGCTGAGTCTCGGCTTTGCCGTAGGGTCCTGCCAGCCCGGCATCGCTCGCCCGCTGAGGGAGAGCCCTGCCCAAGCCCCCGCGGGCACTGCAGCCCTCCGGCACCGTGGGGGTGCCTGGGGTGCACCCAGTGGCAATGCCACCACGGTGTCACCGGAGCAGTGACAGCACCTCGCTGGCTGACCCGGGTGTGCCAGGCAATTGCTTCTTGAGCGTGTTCTGTGCCAAAAATCTGTTTATTTGTCAGTATTTCTCCTTCGCAGCCGGTGGCTCTTCAGGTTCTCACCTGGCGGGGGGTGCGGGGGGTGTTGGTGCTGGAGTCACCTCCCCTCCCACCCTGCAGTGAGAAGGCGGCTTGAAAAACTCTATTTTTATCTCTGAAGAGTCCTTTTCAATGCCCTCATCCTGCCGGGCTGTTTTTGTTGGAGTCTCCAAACAATGTCTTAAGAACACTTGCTTTCGGCAAACTTCCTGAGGTTTCGTGAATTTTATTTGGCCGACGGAGCCACCTCCCCCCGGCTCTGCGCAGGGGACCCTTCCTGGGGCTTTTTCCTCTTTATTTGTTGCTTTTACGGGGCTGTTGTCAGTCGGGGAGCAGGGTCCTGCCGGCAGCCCCCGGGGCTGAGTTGTGCTTTGGTTCCCCCAGTTTGGGGAAGATGCCCTGGATTGGGACGGGTGGATGGACGGACGGATGGACGGAAGAAGCACAGCTGGATTTTGGCAGCAGGTTTCTGTGACTCTGTGCCACCGCATCCGTCCCCGCCAGACCGGCGGATGGGAGCTCAGCTTGGCTGCTTTGAGCCTTCGGGCACGGCGCTGCCCTCCCGGGGGCCGCTCTCCATCGCTGCCATCTGTGCCCGCGGCGCTGGGCGTGCCGTGCGGGGGGACGGCCGGGGCTCCTGCCCGCCGGATGGGGCTTTGTCTGAGGATCCTGCTCCATCGTTTATTTGCTGAGCTTGGTGCTGCAGGGAGATATGTTTACAGAGGCACTGCTGCAGAAATCATTTTATTTATATATACATGTGTACATAGACATAAACACTTGCTGCACTTAACCTAGCAAACTGTTCGGAGCTCCCTTCCCCACGGAAATTCTGCCAATATTTCTTCTGCAGAAACGTTTTTCAGCCTCGGACTGCTCAGGCTGAGCTTGAGTGTGCTGGAGGCTGTAGCCATGCAGTGGGGACATGTCCCTGTCCCTGTTGTGGGCAGCAGGGATGTGTCCCTGTCCCCATCATGGGGATTGGGGACCTGTCCCTGTCCCTGTTGTGGGCAGCAGGGACGTGTCCCTGTCACCATCCCCACCATGGGCAGTGGGGATGTGTCCCTGTCCCCGCTGTGCGCAGTGGGGATGTGTCCCTGTCCCCGCTGTGGGCAGTGGGGCTGTGTCCCTGTCCCCATCCCAGCCCTGGGCAGCGGGACTGTGTCCCTGTACCCATTGTGGGCAGCAGAGATGTGTCCCTGTCCCCATCCCCACCATGGGCAGTGATCCCACACCTCCAGCCGCTTCATGGGATGACACCAGTGGATTTTTGACCAAAGTTAAACATGACGTAGGAAGGACAGAGCGATCCTCGTCAGTGTTAATTAACTCCTGTGCAATTGTCTCCTACAATTAGGGAAAGCAGCTCTCTCCGTGGCGTGTTGCTGCAGGTTCATTTCCTCCTCTCAAGCCGAGCGTGTTCACCAAACGGCTCCCGTGTGCCCGGCGTTGCCGCGTAGCTTCACCCGCAGCCTTAATGAGCAGCAGGGCTCCTCGTTAGCCTCGTGCCCGTCAGATCGCTGGGGATCGTCTCTGTGCTTTGCTGGGCTGCGGATGGTGCTGTGGGATGGACCCGAGAGCGCTGGGAGCTGCTGGGGCAGCGGGATGGGGGCTGTGGGACATCACATCCTGGGCTGGTTGATGCTCCAGCCTCGGAGCCACTGTCCTCGTCCCGTGGCTATGGCCGTGTGCTCGGGGAGGGCTGGGAGGGTTCCTCCTGCCAACAAACGCCAGCACCTAGGTGATGCCCTCGCTTGATGCTGGGGTCCCGCGCGGGTTCCTGCTCGCTGGGGTTAGGAAACGGCCAGTTTGAGCGGGGGGGAGGCGCTGGCTGAGCCCCGCACCCGCGGGAGGAGATGGAGCCGTCACGGTCTCCGAAGGCCAGGCGGCAGGAACGCGGGATAAAAATGCCTCGGGCAGAAAATGAGCTTTATAGCGTTTGGCCAGCTTCAGAGGAGGTGGCAGATGCTTAATCAGCTTATTCGCCATAAGTGTCTGTCTGTCGTCTTCCCTCCCTTCCCGGGGTGGGACGCTGCCAGCAGCGCCGTGGGGGGGGCAGAGCCTTCGTCCCCCCCGGGGATGCCCGTGATCCCTGCTCAGGGGGTGTCGGGACTTTTGGGAATTAAATTTAATTTTCTGGCGATGCCCTTGGTGGGAGGCTGTTGGGGCAGGATGAGGGTCTCAGAACCGGCTCCGGGGCTGCTCTGCCGTGGCCAGGCTGGGTCCGGAGCTGGGGTTTGCAGGGAGAGAATGGAGGTTTGTTGTCTCTCGCAGGGCTGGGGATGGGTGTCTGGTTTTCGAGATGCTATCGGCGCCGGGGTTGAGTGGCTGTGGCAGGGGCGGGCCGGGAGCTGCTGTGACAAAGGCACAAAGAGCCGTTCTTCTTCCTGAGCCGATTATTCCTTCCCCCCACGTTTCAATAAGGACCTTGAAGCGAGGGTGGGAAAGCCGTCAGACGGCGCTTCTGGTGTTCACCAACACCCCGGCTTCTGCGTTTAGAAGCAGGTGGAAAGTGACACCGAGTGCTTTGGGACCGAGGTGTGATTCCTCGCACGCGGCTCCAGCCCCAGCTGGCACAGGGATGGCGGGGCTTCGGGTCTCCAGCTCCTCGGTGGTTGTTCCACTTGTCCCTGGTAGACCGAGCGGCTGCTGTGCCCCGAGGCCACCCCAGGGATGGGATGTCACCGACTGTCATCTCCCAGAGCTCAGGGTGACTTTGCGGCTGGTCTGTTGCCTGCTGTCTCCAGCAGCCCCTTACGGTCCTGTTTGCTGTCTCTGATAATTTTCTGCTTTGGGGCGTTTCCTTACCTCTTGGGGTGAAGCACCCGCACGAAGCGTCTTGTCCTGGGGCTCTGCAGAGCCTCCGTGTTGTTGACCCTCTGCCTCGCGGTGGCCAAACCCAACCTTGGGCTTCTTCGGTGGAGCTGCGGGACACAGGGACAGTGTCTGGGGCATCTCCTCTGCTCTCGGCCGGTGTCGGGGCAGCACCAATGGCACCGGCTGGGGCTGGCGTGGGGACAGAGCCCCCGGGGGCCGTTGTGCTCGGTGGGAGGTGGAGATGCCTCCAAGCCGCTCTGGCGAAGGGCGGGAGGAGGATGGCTTGAAGCGGCAGCACGGGTCGATGTGTTCAGCTGACGTCCTGGCTGCGCTCCGCAGCTCTTCTCGCAGGGTTTGGGTTAGCGATGGGCTGAACCACCCCGTCCTGATCCCAGCCTCTGCCTGACCCAGAATGAGAGGAATATTTACCCTCCCGGGCCAACGGGGCCATGGCTTGTGGGTGTGATTTGCAAGACACGGGTGTACTTACAGCTTCTTGTTGTAAAACCGGCATCTTGCAGACGTTGGGGAGCTTGGGCTGAGGTGCTGAGGGGTGTGGAAGGATTTTTTTTCTTGTTGGGTTACTCCATTGATGACCATGGAGTGCAGCTCCCATCACCTCTGCTAACCCCAATGGTGTTCTTCTCTTTCCTCTAGACGATCATGGAGCAGTTCAATCCCAGCCTCAGGAATTTCATTTCTATGGGGAAGACCTATGAAAAAGCCTTAGCGAGTAAGTGAAACAGCACCGCTGCTGCGTTTGTTCATTTATTGCTGAAATGCTGGGGGGGTGGCTGGGCTGGAAGGGAGGAGAGCTGGAGAACCTGGGATGCTCCTTTTCCCCGGGAGGGCGAGGGCAGGGAGCTGGGGAGGTGGTTCTTGGACCTGGATGTGATGCTCCCATCGTTGGGATGCACGAGGCAGGCGTGTGCTGCGGGGCCACGGATGTGGAGGGGATTCGAGGTGTTGGGTAGTGACCAGATATCAAATGCAGCTCCAACCAGTCGGGCTGTAAATGTTCCCTTAAAATATTTAGAGTTGAGGCTTTAAGTTGTGTTTGAAGGTGTGTCATTGAAATGTTCAAATTGCCCAGAAGGATGCGTTGGAAAAAGAAAGGAAAAAACAGAAAATACTGGTGGCAGCTCTTGACTGGGGACACGGGGAGCCGCTAGGGAGGCGTGGATTCAGATGATCAATAAAATACAAATTAATGAAAAACAGAAATGGGCTCTTTTGACTTAAAAGGACTTTGTGTACTGCCTGGGCTTGCTTGGCTGGGCCTGGAGGAGGGTTGGGGCAGGTTCTGTTCCACCCAGAGGCAGCTCTGTCCTCCCGGGAGGGCTCCACTTGCCTCCGAGCTGCCCTGCGCACGTCTCCTGGGGTTTATTTTTTTGTAATTGGTTCAATGAAAATGCCTGTAGGGGAGGAGGCTGTCACAAGCTTAAGCCAGTGGAAAAAAAAATATTTTGGTGTCATGTTCTTAAATGCTAGTGTTTGAAATCCGACCTTTTGGATGGATCTGTGCCTTCCTGCTTCGTGCCTCCAGCACATTTTATTTCCCCCGAGTCAGACGAGTTCCTGGATGTCTCGGTGAAGCATCTCTGAAGCTGCAGACCCGCCGCTCTCGGGCACGGGCACAGTTCTCAGCCTTGTTCTTAACGAGGTTTGAATGATGAACTGCCCACAGCGCGGGAAGCGCCCGTCCGTCCGTCCCGGTCCGTCGCACAGGGCTGCGGATGCTGATCCCTGGGGACGGGGCACTGAGTGCACCCCCCTGCCCCGAGCAGCCGCATTTCCCAGCTGCTCCCGAGGATGCTACCGGGGGTGCTGCTGCCGGGTTGGCGGCGGAGCCTGACGGTGGGGAGGAGAGGTTGCACTCGGAGCCCCATTTTTTATTTAATTCCTTTAAAATGTGACACAGACCATGCAGCTTTAATTGCCGGGGTGGTGGGGTGTGCTCGTGAGATGCTGGTTTATCTCGGCACGAGCCGGGCACACTGTAGCTGCAGTGTTTTGTGGATAACCAGTATGATGGATTGATTTCTGTTTTTTCCTCACATCCCTGATGTGAATCAGCTTTGAAGCCCGAGATATTCCTGTAATTTTAAAAACAATCTTTGGTCACCCTCTGCTTTGGAGCCCTGAGCTGGTGGGGGCACCTGAAGGCAGCGTCCTAACGGGGCAATCGCGCTGGAAGAGGCTCCGGCACAGAATTCAACGGTGTTGAGCTCGAGCCGTACAACATGTTCTTGTGATTAGAGGAAACCCCCCGCTTATCTGATTAAAGCAGAGCTGGAATGTCAACAAACAAGGCTGAACTAGAGGGAAAGTCTGCGATATTCGGTTTTTCCACGGTGATTTTTCTGAGCAGCCTTAGGGAGGCTGGTGGCTTCGCTGGAATGAGAACCACCGAGGTCCTGCCCGGACCTTTCTTCTCCTAAATCACCGTCACCTCCCAGCTCCAGCTTTCTTTTCTCTTCACTTGTTTTTCTTCTGTTGGTTGCCTGGTCCCTCCCTGGGCGGTTGAGCCCTTTGGAGTACAGTCTGGTTCGGTGTCTGTTCAGTGCTGGGGAAGCTGGGGCCGTTGAAGGGGATATAACCTGTGTTTTGGGTGCTTTCAGGTATGACTTACGCAGCAAAAGGATATTTCGATGCGCTGGTGAAGATGGGAGAGCTGGCCAGTGAAAGCCAAGGATCTAAAGAACTGGGTAAGTCACCAATTTCCTGCTGTGCTGAGTTCCAGACCGGAGCAGGCTCCGAGCACGGGAACCGAGCCACGTTGTTGTTGATGATGATGATGGGGATGACAAGCTCAGCCTGGAGCTGGTCCTGCCTCGTGTAAACAGGGAGAGCGTCCCTGGGTTTACTGTTAATGTAGCTTAAAAAAAACCAACAAAGCCTGCTATTGTTAGTGTCGGGATTTGGGGCATTGTCAGCTTGCGAAGAGGAAGCGTGTGCAGGGAGCGGCTTTGCTGGCGTTCGTGTCGTGCTTTGCGAAGGAGGGAAGAGCCCCAGGTCTGCTCTGGGTGCTGCAGCAGCGCTGCTGCCTTGGTCCCCCCATGGGGACAGGGACAACCCGGGGAGCAGCCGGTTGGCTGGACCGGAGCGGTGGGTCTCCTGTCACCCCGTGCTGGGGGATGGGTGCTGGGGGCTGTGGCCGTACCCCCACCGACGGATCCGCCACGTGCTGCCAGCAGCGTCCCAGCGCAGCCGGGGCTGGTGTTAGCTCAGTCCATCGGCATTGCGACAGACGTCCCGAGCTGCGGTGCTCGGTGCCTCCTTTCCCTTTCCCACATTTATTCCTCCCGTAAGTCCTTCAGGAGCTGCTTTTCCCCTCTTCCCGTGGCTCGGACACGGCTCCTGCTTTGCCGTGAGGATGGGCTTCAATGTGGCTCCTCTCCCCGCACCCCCAGGGATGCTGCAGCCTCTCCTGAGGCTGGGATGGGGTTTGGTCTTGTTGCCTTTATGGTCCAGGTGAATTCCTCCTCCTCCTTTTCCCCTTCCTCCTCCTTATCCCTCCGGCAGCTCTGGCTGGGAGATGGCGAACTGTCCGGGTTAATGGGATCTCTCCGGGGCCGTCAGTTACCGGAGAAGAGGCTGAGCCGAAAGGACCGTAGAGGCTGCTGGAGCCGTGGGAGAGCAGCCCCTCGGGCTGCGGTTTTGTTGTGTTGGACACCACTTACCCCTGGCCCCGGGTGGCTCCGGCTCACCGGCTGCCTCTGAACGGTGATGGGGAAGCAGCAGGTGTCTATGGAAACCGATTCCATCCGTGGGATTAGAGCTGCCCGTAGCAATCTGTGTCTGGTTAATAAATAAAACAAGAGCCTGTGAGCAGCAGCTGAGGTTGCAGGGGCTGGGCAGACCTCGCCGGCGGAGGGCTGCCACCGCTGCCTCTTTGGGGGTGAGGGATGGAGCAGCTCTGTCCTGCGGGAAGGGGACACCTGGGGAAGCTGCACCAGGGGAGGGCAGGAGCTCGGGGACCGCAAACCCTGCCTCCCCCTCCGAGCAGCTCCAAGCTTTGCTCACACTTCAGACCCGGCTTTGGTGTGTCCTGGTGGTCCTGCTTCCCTGCCCAAGGACGGCAGTTTGGCAGCAGGCGTCTGTAGTGTCCCCCAGAGTGCTTTGGGCGTGTGGATTGAGGATTTTTGGAGTTGGTTTAAAACATTTCCAAATTCCCGCACCTTCCACGCGGTGTGAGCCCATCCTGGCAGCTCCTGCTCAGCGCCGGGCCGTGCCGAGCGGCTGCTCCGCGCACCTCTTGCTCTGCTGATCTCGCTGGTATTTATTGTGGCAGCTGCTCCGTGCAGGAGAAAGTGAAGATAAAATTTCTGGCTGCAGTTTACTGGAGCTGATAACAGCTGGGGCCACAGCCCCGTCCCGGCGGGGTGTGTAAACAGGGGCTGAAGGATGTTTGGGCTGGGGGCTGTGCTCGGCGAAGGTACGGTTCCTTTTCCCGGGAACACCTTCACCTTATCGCTCCCTGTGCCGCGGTTGCCGATAGTGCCGGAAGGCAGCGCCGGGGTCTGGGTTCTTTCATTCCTCGAGGCAGTGGCGAAGGGGGATGTTCATGGTGCCCGTGCCCCCACCGCTCCCTCCCCGGTTTCCTCCATGAGCACCAGGACAGGGAAAGCTGCTCCGAGTCGGGATGCTCTGGTTGGGATTACAGCTCCCCTCCATGGAAAAGAATCTGAGATTTTTTGTTTCCCCCCTTAACCCTTTATTTTCTGGACACGGATGCTTTTCTGATGCCATTTCTGGGACAGGAGGTGTTAAAAGAACATTGGAAATGCTGCAGGTCCTGTGTCCAAGCCGTGGTTAAGGCACCCACATCTTTTCCCAGGCTCTGCTGCCCGTGCTGGGGGGCTGGGGGGGCTCCGCGTGAGCCTCTGGCAGGTAATGGCTTTCTTCTGGTGCACGATTTGTGCGATAAAATCAGGACCAGTGGTGTGTTCATGGTCCGGTCGAGCTGTCTGGTGTCGGTGGAGGATGCTGGGCTTCAAGATTTTCAAACCATCTCTGTACGGCTTTTAAAACACCGATGAGCATCACAGAGGGATGCGGGGCAGGGCTGTCCCCAGAGCACAGCCCAGGGGGTGCCCACGGCTGCCCGGGACAGTTCAGGCTCTTGTCTTCCCCCCAGCTCCTTGCTCAGGCGGGTTTGGAGGCTTTGTGCTGCACCGAGTCCTCTGGGGAGGGGGATTATCCCGGTAATGGGCTTTGCAGCTGCTTTGGGGAGATGCTTCCTGCCGCAGCGGAGGTGCAGGTCCCGCCAAAGGTCATCGCGGTGCTCGATGTGTGATCGGGGACCGCCGGCGCTGGGGGTGACCGTGGGACCCGATGGCTGCTGGGGACCTGCCAGGGCAGCGCCCAGGGACAGTGCAGCTGAACCCCCGGAGATGTTTCCTGTGGAGGGTGACGGGGTGTCCCCGCAGCGAGGACAGCTCCTGGGTGGGAGCACAGCGCTGAGCTTGGTCTTGATCCTTTTAAAACCGGACTGAATGAGGCACTGACGGCTGGTGGTTAACAGCTTTGCCCTGGTGGGGGATGGATGCTCTGGACCCGTGTTCCCAGCTCTGTTGAGAGGCCTCATTTCCCAGAGAAATTGTCCAGAAATTCAGGATGCGGCAAGCCGTGCAGTTCCCTGGGGGAAGGAGCCTGTAGGAACAGGCTGGCCAGGGGTGCAGAAGCCCAAGACAGATCTAAAAACCACTGCGAAAGGGCCCCTGCTCTCTCTGCGTTGCCTTTCCACCACCCTCGCCTCCGAGGAGCAGGCTGGCAGCAGCAGGCTCCTTCTCACCGACCTGTGTTTGGGTACCTAGTGGTGGAGGGGTGTTAGAGGAGCATCTGCCGGGAGCGTGTTTCCTGGCTGGAGTTTCCAACGCCTGGCAGCTCTGTGTAGCGTCTGGGTCTCACCGTCAGCAGTGACACCCTCCAGGGATGCTGCGTGCCCCGGCACCGTGCCCGGAGCAGCTCCCGCAGGGATGCTCCATCCTCTTGGGAGGGATGGAGGGGCCACACGTGATGGTTTCTACCGTCCATGGGTGATGCTGGGCATCCAGCGGATTTCAGGAAGGGGCACAGCTGCTTGTGTGGCCAGTCCTGGGGGTGTTTGTCCCTCCCAGGAGTGCTGGTGTGCAGGGTGGGGGGTACAGGGAGCTCTGGGCTGGTGCGGTGAAGTCTGTGCAGCCGTGTGATAATTCCTCCTGTGCCACCAGTACCGCTGCTGCCGGAGCAGTTGGGCTCTAGGGACTCACTGGTCTGTACATTGTGATCTGTGCACGGCCGGGGGGGCTGCTGGGACCTCGTGGGTCACCCCGGTCTCTAATCTGTCCGTGGTGAAAGTGTCAACGGCAGCCGCTCAGCCCCGGGGAGCCGATTACTGAGGATGTCGTTGAACTTGCCCCAGTCATGGCTCCTTAGGGAGCTTTTGCTTTATTCCTCACCTTGTGTCTCAATAAAAGAATAAAAAATGTCTAAAGTGTTGCCGAGGTGGGCTGGAGCAGAGGCTGCCAACGGAGCCCATCATTAGGACGCTGATGAGTCGCTAATACACCATCAACAAACCCCAACCCTCCTTTGGGGCTGCGATAAGTGAAACCTTTCTGCAGAGGAAACAGATGAATCAGCGCCGAGCAGCTGATTGTTTCCCCACACTCGGATCCTTCCCACCCCGCACGCGGGGCTCTTCCCCCAGCTTGTCTCGCGATGGGATTGTTGGAGCTGATGGAGGGGTGCAGGGGTGCTGGGCAGAGGTGCTGGGCTGTGCAGGGCTGCTCGCCGCAGCTCCAGGACTTGTCTGCGGCACGTGCTGTGTCTGTGAGCATGGATCAGGATGTATTGATGGGAGGGAAGAGGAAAAAAGATTGCAGAAGTTCTCAGTAGCATCCTTCTGCCTTGAATCTGCCTGGATGAGATCTTTGGCACGGGATGTGTGAGCAGGGTTATTGCCGGTCGGTGTTTGCGGGGACAGGCAGCCGTGACCGGGAGCTGGGGACGGCCACACTTGCTGCTGGTTGTGGTGCTTGGTGCTGCGGTTGGTGGGAAAAGGAAGCCCCCGCGCTGCCCATCTCCCTCTGAAGGGATGCTCATCATGTCCACAGGGCTGATGCTCTCTACCCCCCAAAAAAAAAAACCCAAACCGGTGCAGCTCTCCTGCCCAGCTTTGCTGAGCAGAGGGGTGCTGGTGTCAGAGCAGCGCCAGCTGCAGGGACCTCCTGGCCCCTTCTCCACTGGTTTCGCTTCTCCCCCTGCGCAGGGAACCCGCTGCCACGGGCACATCCCCTCCCTGGGTTCAAGTGCTTGCTTGGCATCAAAGCATTCAGGTAACAGCATTTAACCAGCCATTGGAAAGCAGATTCTTATTTTTTTCCCCTTTTCAGGAGCTCCAACAGTTTGCCCTGTTGCTTTTTCTCATTAACGTGCTAATATTCCTTTTCTTGCTTTCATCCGTGGATGACCCCATCACCTTTCGCGCTCTCCCTTAACAAAAAGCACCCAGCACGGTGCCAAACAGTGGAGGAACCGAGCCCCTGGACTCTTTATTTTTCATCTTTTCACGCTCTTTATTTGGGAGCTCAATCTCCAGAGCAACTGAGCTTGATGGAGAGCGATGCCAACTGTGCTGCATCCTCCATCTTACAGGAGACAGGAGGGATGCTGGCAGTGGGAACCGGTGGCCCCGGGACTGGCTCTGTGCCGGTCCCGGGGCCACCGGCCACTGGCTCCCGCTGCCCTTGCAAGACGAGCCCTGCACAAGCATCAACGTGTTCTGGCTCGGAGCAATTTGTCTCTTTCCCTGATGCATTGTTTAGTATTTTTATTAAAAATGGCTCGTATCTAGCTCGAAAGAAGAAAAAAAATCCTTAAGGCAGTGAAAAACTCAAAAAGCAAAAACCCTCCGAGCTGGGTTCTTGCTGCTCTGCCCTCTGCGAGGGCAGCTGGCTCCTGCGGTGCCGATAGCGACGGGAGGGATGTGGAACAACCTGTTTGCCCGTTCCCGGCTGGGTGTGGTGGGGAAGGGCCCACAATAGCCCCTATAGTTCTCCCAGAACGATACTGTGAGTCAGACGCATGTAAATAGCAACTCCTCCTCCTCCTCCTCCTCCTCGCCTGTTTGCACTTTGCAAGCTGCAGCAAGGTGTGAGCCCGGCGCAGGCAGGTGAAACCCTGGCTCTGCAGTCCTTACCCTTTCCCCATCTTTATTTTTTGCCTGGGGGTGGGATGCTCAGCCTTGTTTCCTGCCCTATAGGATGCGCATCGTGGCAGCGGGGCTGGTTCGGTGCCCGCACGCCCTGTACGGTTGCCACCGTGCCCCGACCCTTCGCCCTGCTCTCTGCCTGGCTGCGCAGCACTAATTACCGAGTTTAACTGACGAATACCCTGGGTAGGTGATGCAGAACCGTGGCGTGGGCGTGCCGTGGTCCTGGCCCCACCACTCTGCTAACGAACGCCCTGCGGTGTCTGCACGGTGTCCTCTGCTGAGCCAGGGGTTGAGGCTTTGCAGCCACACGAGTCACAGTTTAACTTCTTCCCTGCTGCCAGCCCGGGTTAGTCTGAGCGGTTTCAGGGCGAAATGTCTGTTAATGTCTAACAGGGTCTGTAGCCTTCCAGCAGCTCGCGGCGTGGGGGTATCGGGGTGTCGGAGGTGCTGGGTGTGAATTCACGCCGTGCTGCGGCTGCTATTTTGGGGACTCGGTTCAAAGCCTGCTGCTGGCCCGCGTGGGCTTCCCACTACGGCAGGGACCAGGGGAAGCCTGGAGCCGGTTCCCCGGAGCCACCCGGGGCTGTCCCAGCCTGGGGATGGGCTCTGGAGGAAGCTCTGGTGCCTCCGTGCAGCCCCACTCCGGGCAGGCATCCAGCCGCATGCTGCACGGCGAGGGCACGGCAAACCGCAGCGTGCTGCAGGGTGGGCACGGGGGGACGGGGATGTCCCCTCGCCAAGGCTGGGATTTGGGGACACTGCTGGGTGGGGAAGGCTCCATCCGCTGCCCGCTTTGATGTGGGGCTGAAACGCCCCGTGGTCTGGCTGCGTTAAGAGCCAAGGGGGTGGTGGCGGAGGAGAAAGTCTGAACAAAAAGATGCGTATCTGTGCAGAGACGTACCCCGCACCGCCCCGGATTAATTCCCAGGGTGAGGAACGTGGGGGGGGGCAGAGCCCTCTTGTCCCGGTGCACAGTCCTGGGTTTGGGGACGGGTACGTTATTGTGGAGTGGCTCCAGTGGGGTGGGAGCTCAGCAGCAGGGTCACGAAGCCCCGGGCTCCGCTTTCTCAGCCGTGGCTTCCACCCCGGCCAAACGGGAAGAAAAAGGCAGAGGGGGTGGTGCGAGCCTTGGGAATAATAAGCGATCCGTCCGTGCATTGAGAGACTCTTGACAAAGCGACCTCAGCCCAGCGCCGGCATTGCGTCAGTGCCTCCTCGCAGTGGGAATTCCTGCACTTCCCAGGATTGAGCTGTCGCAGCCCGACCGGAGAGCCGCTTCCTGGCGGTCCCGCGGTGGTGACCCCGTGCCTGGACCTCCCCGTCCCTGCGTGAAGCTCTGCACCGCAGACGTGTGTAATTCCCTCTGGGTGTGAGCGCTGGGGCTGTTTCCCTTCGCTCTGCACCTCGCACAGTGGCTGCAAAAGTTGCAGCCGGCTCGGTGGCTGCGGAAATCTCAGCACACGGGTTTTTTCCCGGCGAAGGAGCAGAGCTGCAGCCCTACAGTCGGGTCACCTCCTCGCTTTGCACTTTGTGCGTCGCTGCTCGCCAGGAGCCGAGCAGGGTCACAGGGGGATGGTGGCCTTGGTGCCAGTCGGCGCTGGCAGAGCGAGGGATCAGATTTTAATGTTTGCAGAAGGTTTTGAGACATGGTGTATGGTGCAAAGTACGAATTGCTTCAGCTGCAAGAGCAAAGAAACGCTGGGTCAGGTTGTTCCCGCTCGGCCGGTGCTGTTGACACTCAGCTGGCATGCAGCCCGCGTGCCTGGGCACGTGGTGTGACAGGGACGGGGTGACCGGGTGGTGGGCTGGCACCGGGGCTGGGCTGGCCCAGTGTGTGCCGTTGGGTTTTGTGCTGAGCAGGGGTGCCAGTGGTTCCGTTGCACTGGTGAGATGCTGGTTTGGGTCATCCCAGTCTCCCTGTTGCTGGGCTTTGACTCCAAGTCAGAGGATGCTTTGTCCTGAGCCCGGGCTGGACCCCTCCTCTGCTGCAGGCGCGTGTTTTCCTGCTGCCAGGGCTGGGCTCTCGCTGGAGCCGGATGGGAACAAGCAGCCGCGCGGGGAAGCAAAGCTGGGCTCTGCATGCCGGGAAGGGGGACCTCCATCAGGCAGGGTTAGGGCTGTGGCTGCTGGCTGCCGGGTCCCCAGTGGGTTCCCAGGCTGGACCCCATCAGGAGCCGCTGCCTCCACCTCGAGCAGCCTCGAGAGCGTTGCACCATGTCCTGCACCTCATCCTGGGCTCCGGGGCTGGTGTCGCCTTCCCCTTGCGTTTCCCATCCCTGCTGTTCCTTGTTTAAAACTCTGCGTGTGTTTTACGGGCTGTAGCTCTGGGGCTGTGGGTTCTCCCAGGCGTTGCTCTGTCTGGGATGCGGGATGCTGCTTCCCCTTGGAGAGACCCTGCGGGTGTTGGGGGGTCCCAGGCACCACCAGCTGTTGGGACCATGCCTGCAGCTCGGAGCCACAGCTGGTGGCTGGAGCCTCCTGGGAAGCTACAACCCATCATGCTGCCAGAGCTCAGCTCCCCTGGAAGCTCTCTTGGAGCCGGAGCCGGTGCTTTCAGTCCAGCCGCGGCACCGGTTCCTCTCCTGAACGCCGTTCCCGTGTGTGTGTCTGGCTCCAGCCGTGCTGGGGCTGCGCTGCGGCAGGACACGGCCCTTCCTGCCCGGGAAGGGAGCGCGGGGTGTGACCCGGTGAATGCTCTGAAAAGGAAAGCCAAAGGGAAGAGCCAAAGCGGAGCTGGGATCCCTCAGCCAGGGGCAGCCGTTTGTGGGACCGACCCGCACGCAGCATCCTGGTGCCACGGCTCTGCCCTCGCTGCTTGGGCTCAGCCGCTGAGGGTGAGCAGGTCCCGGGGCTCCGAGGCAAACACCAGCCCAGGGCTTCGCTCCGTTTGCAGCCCCGTGAGCTGGGCTGAGCCCCCGGGCTGTGTCTGTCTGCTGCCTCGCTGCTGGGGGACAGGATGCGGGTGCTGGGTGCTCTGGGCTGTTTGCACGGCCAGGAGAGCAGCAGGCAGATCTCCCAGCTGCAGCAGTGCCAGTTAAATCCCCATCTCAGTTATCAGCGCAGCGTGTCTCGTCTCTGTTCCTTTCAATACCTGGGCAGTTGGGTCAAGATGAGGGACCCACAGCTCCCCAGTGGTACCCACTACTCCCCAGGAGCACCCGGAGGTCTGGCTGCAGACCCCTCCCTGCTAGTGGGGTGCTGCCTGCTCCAGCCCCGGGGTGTCCCCCCCATGCTCAGCCCCTTCCCCATGCCTTGTCTTTGCAGGGGATGTGCTCTTCCAGATGGCAGAGGTCCACCGGCAGATCCAGAACCAGCTGGAGGAGATGGTGAGTGCCCCGGCCCCGGCACGCCGGGCTCTGCAGCTGAACCAGCCCCTCTGAAGCAGGTTTGCTGATCTGCACAGGGTCTGGTCTGCTGGAGCATCCCCATTTGTCCTGCTGGGTCCCTTTCCGGGTGTCTGTCTGTCCTTCGCTCTGTCCAGCCCCTCTCCCCTGCCTGCCCCGCGCTCCCCGGGCAGGTTTGCCAGCCCCCTCCCCATGGAGCCGTGTTTTCTCTTTCCTCTGCAGCTCAAGTCCTTCCACAACGAGCTCCTGACGCAGCTGGAGCAGAAGGTGGAGCTGGACTCCCGCTACCTGAGTGTGAGTTAGGGGCTCGTGATGTCCGGCAGCGGTGGTCGGGCGTCCCCGCGTCCCCGTCCTGCTGCTGGATCCCTGTGGGGGGGACGGGATGGTTGTGCCCGGGCATCACTCGAGCCCCCGCTTACAGCTGGATCCCCGGCCAGCACAGAGCAGCATTTCCCCCAAATCAGGCTGTTGCCCCTCGTTCGCTCTCCAGACCATGGGGGTCCTGCTTCTCCCAAAGTCCGGGGGGGACTGCGTGCTTCTGCCCACCCGGGGCAGGGGCTCAGAGCTTTCTCCTGTCGCACCCAGGCTGCGCTGAAAAAATACCAGACAGAGCAAAGGAGCAAAGGGGACTCGCTCGACAAGTGCCAGGCGGAGCTGAAGAAACTTCGCAAGAAGAGCCAGGGCAGCAAAAACCCCCAGAAGTACTCAGACAAGGAGCTGCAGGTAGGACCTCGGGCATGGGGGGGGGATGAGCATCTCGTCCTCGTGTCGGCGTGGGGGGGGGACCAGCATCTCGTCCTCGTGTCAGCGTAGGGTGGGGGACCAGCGTCTCGTCCTCGTGTCGGCATAGGGGGAGGACGAGCATCTCATCCTCGCCCAGGGCAGCAGATGCTCGGTGCCGCTGCTGGAGGTGGCCGGGCTCCTGCAGGCGTTTGGATGAGGGTTTGCTGTTCTCTTTAGAGGCAGGGTGGGGTGTGGGAGGTGTGGATGGGGAGGGGGCGGCAGCCCGTGATGGGCGCAGGTTGGTCTCGTGGCTGCGCCGGGGGAGGATGGAGCCGGGGGGAGGCTGCGGCTCTGCTGACGGCAGACGTTGTGCCGGGCAGTGCGGCGGTGACTAACCCCGCTCCAGCCACTGCTCCTGGCTCCTTTTTTTTTTTTTTCCTTAATGAATGAACGCAAAAAGATCATTAATCTCTGTTGTGCCAGATCCATCTTCCTCTGGATGGTGTTTTGCTTAAATATTTCCAGTGCCTGCTGCCGGGCACCCCTTCCCCCAGCTCGCCGGGGCGGTGCGTGCCGGGGGCGGCGGCGGCGGTGAATCACCGCGGTGTGATCGCCGCGTGGGCTTACCCACCCACCACGCGCCCGTTGCTAATCGGTCCTGGTGCGTGGGGCTGGGGTCCCTCCTGGCACCTCCCGGACGGTTTGTCTGCGGGGTGGGCACGTTTCAGGGGTTGGGGCGTTGGAATTCCCCCCAGGGAGGGACCGGGGCTGGGGTCTCGCATCCCCAGGGCATGTCCCCGGTGGGTGCCGGCAGCGCCGGGGCGGGGAGCAGGACGTGCCCTGGGGCTGTGGCACCCGCGGTACTGATGCGTTTGCAGCAGGAGTTTGTGTCTTCTGAAATCGGTGACCTTTGGTTTGAGCTTTGGCCGGGGCATGGCCAAACGTGGCAAATTTTAACGAGGTTGATGCACCCGTCTGCAAACCTGCTCTGGCTGAAAGCCCCTGTGCTGCTGCTCGGGTTCAGGGCATCAAATGGCTGCATCCACCCCCAACAGGAGAGGATGGACCCTGAAGCCGGGGATTTATGTGGTTGTGTCTGCAACAGGATGGTGTGCGTTGTGCTGGGACCAGGATCTGTTATTTCGGGTGCCAGGGGCTGGTGACATGTCGGAATGACCCGTGTCTGCCGAAGGGGATCTGCACACCGGTGGCACCTCCCTCGCCGGGGCCGTGCACAGGGTGGCATTTAAAGCCATCGGCAGATAGCTGCCGTGACGGTCACGCTGGGGAAGTGACATTTGTAATTGCACGAAAATTTGGGAAATCAGTCATTCTCTCAGCAGCGTGAATCAGAAGAAGCAACGAAGGAGAAAAGCTCTCCCCCGGTGCTCACCCCGCCTGGCGTGCAGATCGGTGCTGAGCCGGGCGCCTTGCACCGCGCCCCTGCCCCTTTGCAGCCCCCAACCCAAACACACGGCCGGGGGGTGTCGGTGCCGCAGACTGGGGTGTCCTGCCCGCCGGGGCTGGCGCGTTCCTGGGACCTGAGCAGCTCAAACCACTGCTGAGCAGCAGCGTCTCCGCATCCCAGGCTCTGCAATTCCTGCTGAGCCAGAAGAGCCCTGGTAGGCAGCGTGGGGGAACAGGACCGGACCTGCCCTGGTATCCCCGCCTGCCACAGCTGCTGGGAGGGACAACGGGGCGGAATCGCTGCCAGAGCCCCCGGACTGCTGCCGTGCAGGGATCCCCGTCCCACACCTGGAGATGGGGGAGAAAATCCATCCCGGTGACGGGTTTTCTGGAGCTGGGAGAGGAGCGATGGTCTGATCCTCCTGCGGTGGCTGCAGGGATGGGGCGGTCCTGTTAGCATGGGATCAGGCTTTCACTCCCTTAATCTTTCAGCAGTAAGTGTTTAGGAAGCACTTATCTCTGAAAACAGCCTTATGATGGCTTTTGAGCTTAAAGAGCTATGAGACTGCTCCTCTGCTCGCTGCTTTTTTTTTTTCCCCCCCTCTCAATCAAAATACGAAGTTAAATTGCTGAATTCAGCCAAGAGAGCAGTTTTCTCTGCTGGGTGGGATGCTGGTATTTCCTTTCAACAGGAAGAGGGGGTGTTTTGGGCCACCCTTGATCCTGCTCTGACCTTTGCCTGGGCACTGGGGAGTGGGGGAATTGCTGTGAGGGGGGGTCCAGCCTGGAGCCCGTGGGAATTGGGACCAGTTCGAGGCAGGGAGCCTTGTGCAGGCTCTGACCCGGGATCTGCAGAGCTGCTGGTGTTGCACCGTGGGACTTTGCTCCGCAAAAATCTTTCTCGACTTGCTGAAAGCAGAGAGCTGCGCTGAGCATGGTTCAGTTTGTTCAGCTGGCCCCGAGCCACCCCTGCGGCCGGCTGGTAAAAGCCCCGGCGGGCTCCTCGCGATGCTTGCGGGAAGCTGAGGATTTCATCAGGAGGGTGCCTGGGGACCTCGGACCGATCAGACAGGGACGGGCTGGAGCTCTGCTAATGGGCTGCTGCGGATCACCCGTAATGGGAGAAGCTGCTGTGGATGGAGACGTCCTGGGAGCCCCATCAGTCATCGCCTCCAATAAATCAGCAGCATCCTGCTCTTCCGAGGGAGACTCGTCGGCTTCAGCTCCTGTAGCAGTCAGCAGCCAGGAGTCTGATGCTCCGTCATCGTCTCGGTGTTTAGTGCTGCGGGAAGCAGGATTGCTCCTTTCTGCCTTTCACCGCTCGAGTGACCACGTCTTGGCATCGCCCGCAAGCGAGCCAGGAGGGAGCGGCAGCGCTGGCCGCCTCAGGACACGGGCTGGAGGAGGAGAGGGGGTTTGGGGCTGTTGGGGTCCCAGTTTGTAGGGGGACAGGGGACAGCCCTCCCGTGGGTCAGGCTCTGTGCTCTCCAGAGGCGGGAAGCCCAGTAGAACAGCCCCAATGTCTCACTGGGGACTCTGGTTCAGATTTTCCCCCTGTGTAAAGCAGAACTAAACGCGGGTGCTCGGCAGGTGCTGCACAGAACCAGGCATCCTGCAGCCGGAGAGCAGGAGCTTTGGGAAGCTGGGGGGTGAGGAGCTCTGCTCGGGACGAGGCAGCGGCACGATGCTCCGGGATGCTCCGGGAGGCTGCTCCGGAGCTCCAGCAGCTCCTTGTGGCATGGACGGAGCTGAGCCAGGGTGTCTGCCGGTCCCATGTCACCCGGCCACTGTCTCCGGTGTGCGTTCGGTGGAGTTTAACAGCTGAGGATGGGCGTCGCAGGGTTAAAAAGGCTGCGGGTGCGGAACACCGTGGGAGCTTGAAAGGAGCTCGTGGTGTCATTAGGCTGCAGGAGTGATTTTCCGTCTCCAAAGCTTTGTCTGTCGTGGGCAGGAGAGGTGCAGGTTGAGGGTTGTGGCTGCTGGGTGTCACAACAAAGGCAGGCTGGTGTTCCCTGGGAATCGGGGCAGAGCTGCCGGACACGAGGGATGAAAGCGGAGCCAGCCAGCCGCCTGCGCGTCGCATCCGGCCTCTGGAGTTTCTAAGGGTTGGATTGGATTTTTTTTTTCTTTGACCTGTGTTGAAAACCAGGAGAATAAACCAATTCCATTCACTTCACGTCTTCTATGAAGAAGGATGAAAGCAATATGAAGATTAAACCGTCACGGAGGAAGCCGAACTGCTGTAATTTCATTAAGCGCTGGTTATGATCGAGCCACGACTTCAAGGTCACGGCGGGTTTAGGACCTCGATTGAATCAGCAGCTCAACAACGAAGTTACGTTGGTTCAAACTATTTATCAAACCATATTAACGCTATGAACAATGGGATTTCTTCGTTGGGCTGGGACGAGGCTGAGTGTTATTCATCCTAAACAGCGATGCTGAAGCCGGGTGTTCGGGGTGGAAGGATGAGCCCGACCCGGGTGACGGGACCGTGCGGGCGAGCAGCCGCGGCGGTGACTCCGGAGGGGCTGGGGAGCTCCCTGCTCACCCCACCCCTGCAAACCCGGGTGTCACTGGGCCGGGCTGGGCTGCGGGGGCTGAGCTCAGCTCCTGCCCAGGTGCGTCTTCTGCTTGTGCACACCCCCAGCTGCTCCCGCAGGAATATTTTAAGGATTAAATACCACCGTGCCCAATAACCTGGGGGCTTTGTGAACTTTTGTAATTGAAACCTCATTTTGCTATTCCCATCAGGAGCAGTAATTTTAGCTATGGGTCGAGGAGCTCTAAGCGTTGAGGAGTTTGCACAAACCCGGTTACCCAGGCTTGTGTCAAAGTCAAACGGGGAAAATTATGTAAAATCTCGGTGGCTGCAGGTGACTCTCTCCAGGTTTTCTTTAGGTGGAGTTGGGCTGGGTGTGCAGACCCAGCAGGTGCAGGGAGGGGACGCACGTGGGAGATGCGTCAGGTCGTGGGCAGTGTCCCAGTGTCCCCCTTGCTGGGGCTGGGTCGGGACCGAGAGGGATCCCTGCTTGGGGCTGTGGCCGGGCGGGGGGTTTGCTTGGCCGCTGGCAGCATCCCTCCACCCCGGGCGAGATCCAGAGCGTGGTTTATGAAACCGGCTCTGCAAATGGATAAGCAGCTGCCGCAGAAATGCGAAATGAATTCTTAAACATCTTCTCCTCTGGGCTGAGAGGCCTCGAGTGACCCTTGCGGAGGGCTGGTCTCGGGGTTCCCGTGCCTGCGCAGGTCGGGGCTGTGTCCGAGGAGCGTTTCGGTACCAAACCCCGTGCATCGAGCTGTTCGTCCGGGGGGTCCTGTGCTGGGGGGACGTTCTGAGCAGCTGATGATGAAACCCTGCAGAGCTGGCTGGAGGAAGCTCTCGGCGGCTGGTTTGCTCTCTGTACGTTTTATGTAACATCACGTGTGTGTGTGGCTGGTGCTTTATGGGGACAGCAGCAGGATGGGGCTGATGCCCTGATGAACAGACCCAGCTCCGGTCTCCTGCCCTGCTCTGCTGGGAAGAGCTGCTGCTGTCCCAGGTTTGATGAGGCATCGCTCCGTCCGGCCAAACAGACCCACCAGCCTCCCTCTGCATTCATCACCCACCTGGGCGGCGATGGAGGTGGCCGGGAGGGGACAGCTGCCACACAAGGAGCCAATTCTATCCCCTCCCTGGGAGCCGGCGGGGCTGAGGGTCCCCAGGCTGCTGGTTCTGGCCGTGTGCCGGGGAGGGTTCCAGCTGCTTTTCCTGGAGACCTTTCAACAGCTTGGGTGCTCTCCCTCTTTAATCAGCCTGGCTTCTTCCTTATTGTATCCCATTCCTTTCTAACTGTTCTCCCTTGTGGTTCCCTAAATAGATCCTCCCTCCTCTGGGTGTTTACTCCTTCGAGGTATTTCAGCCTGCCGCATCAGTCTGGCACAGCTCAGAGTCCTCTCCCGTCCCCTCTCTTCTCTCTCCTTTCCCCGCTGGTCCCGACCCATCCGTCCCCGGGACAAGAGCTGGGGCACGGTCCCCTCCCTGCTCTGTGTTTCCCTTGGTGCCGGCTGGAAGGTGCTCCCCTGCGGCGTTACAGGTTTTCTGGTCTCAGAACACACCCCAGCCGTGTCCAGCGTGGCTGGTTGTGGCCCCTCAAAGGCATCCTCACCGGGTGCTGCCTGCTGCCGGGTCCCCCCCGTCCCTTTGCTCAGCAGATGTGTCTGATCCCCGGTGAGGATGTGTTGTGCTGATCTCTGCAGTCATGCTCGGTGCATTAGTGTTGCGCTGCCCTCAGCCCCCGTTCTGACTGGTTTGCATGTTCTTGGCTTGGACAGAACGGTTTGAGAGAATTTTTTTTCCCGGTAAGGCTGCGTGGCTGTTGGAGGCTTGGCTGACGTTCAGCGACGGTATTGCTGTTCCACCTGCGCTGACTACGCTGGTGGCAGCGGGTGCTTGAAAAGAACTCGGGTCTTGACATTTCTGGGATGCTTTTCATCACAACCTCAGGCTGTGAGCTCTGGGGTGGCTCTGGGACGATGTGAGCGGGAGCAGCCGGACCATTGCGTGCCCTGGCTGTTCTGTGCCGGGCATGGCCACGGCTGTTTGGGTTGGGGGCTTCGCAGCGTCTCATTTCCTCTTTCGTGTTTTCTTGTTCCTAATTTACTGACCCGTTGGGGTACCTCGCTCTGGCTCCTGCCTGGAGATTCCCCTGCGGGGCCGAGCTTTGCTCCAGCATCACTCGGTTCCTCGGGCATCTGCCAGCCTGGGGGGGTCTGGACTGGGGGATCCCTGCCTGAGCCACCAGCACACCCCCAGCTCCCAGGGCTGCCGGCACCGGGACTGTGGGTTCCCTGGCCCGGGCAGGAGCCCCCACTCCAAGGGGACCCGTCCCCGAGCTGCGGCAGCATCTCAAGCCGACCCTTCCTGCTGCGCCCGCCGCCCTCACGTTGCTAATTAGGTCAGAGCTGCCGGTGCATTGGAAGTGGATGCGTTCGGGAGGTGAAGGGGGGGCAACGGGGGAGTTATTTGAGGCCTCTCCAACCTAGAAACCCAGAAAAGGTTTCTGGAGCTGTTGGGTGGCTCCAGCGTGTGCTCTGGCCGTGACCACCGTGCGTGCCGCCCTGGCTGGCTCCCTGCTCAGGTCACCGCTGGGGGTGGTTTATTCCCTCCTTCCAACGGGGATTTTTATTTAGACAATGCTTAAAATCTGATTTTGAAGCTGACAGCCTAAATCAGGGTCTGAATTTAAGACCGACATCCCGACGGGCGCCCGGCTGCAGGGGAAACGCTGCTGCCCGATGAAAGGCAGCGGTCTCTCTGCAGTGAGATCTTCTGTTGTGCTTTGCTTCTTGCTTTTTTTTTTTCCCCTGTGCATCCGGCGTATTTAGCAAGGTTTTTATTTACGTTGTCTCTCCATGCGCTATTTCATTTTGGATTTGCTCGACAAGCGGTGCCGCTCGCCATTTTGTGATGTAGGAACGTGCAGAAACCAGGGCTGGGGATAAATCGGTGGCACATGGGGAGTATTTACATAAAGTGTGTGGAGTGCTGAGAACACTGAATTTAGAGCGTAGGCTCTCCGCGTGCGACTCGACGTGTTCTAACAGGCTGCAGCCAGCGAGCCAAGCCTTTCTCGGGCGAAATAATTCCAAGTGCGCTTGCAAAACGAGATTGAAGTCGGGGATGTAAATAAGGCTTTACCCTGCGTGTGTGAGCCGTGGTTACGAGCAGGAATCCGGCGTGGCTGAGGTGCGGTGGGTGCAGGGGAGCTGAGCCCGACCTGGGGACGCCTGGATGGCGGCGGGACGGTCCTGGTGGTACTGAGCCAGACCAGCCGGCGGTGGGCTCGTTTCACTCCTCACCTCCTCGTTCTCCGTGGCCCAATTAGTAAATTAACTCGGGATGAGTTCAGGGCGTCAGGTCCGCGCTTGCTCCCGCTCCGGCTATTTCGGGTGCCGTCGTTTCCTTCCAGAAACGGGGCTCTGCAGGAGGGGGAGCATCGTCCCGCTGCTTCCCATGGGAGAGGAGCAAAGGAAAGGTTTTTCAGGAGCTGCCTGTGGCACAGGGGGCGGGGGACAGCAGGGCTGGGTCCAACTGGGGGGGATTGGGGCATCCCCATCGCAGCTGCCGGCTGGTGCCTCCGGGCTCTGTCCCTGCTCCCAGGACTGGTCACACCGGGAGGAGGTGGCACGCTGCTGCCAGCACCTCTGTCCCGAGCCCACTCCGGGAGCGATGCTTTTTCCCTTTCCTCCCACGGCCACGTGCCCGGGGCTGCAGCCGCCTCTCCCCGTGCCTCTGTGCCCGCTGCCGGCGTTCCCAGTGCCACCCCCCTGCCGGCTCCGCTCTCCCTGCAGCTGTGCTTGGGGCTGGTGCAGATACCTCCCATATTTCTGCTCCTGCACCACATGGTGCCAGCTCGGTGACCTTCATTTATTTCTGTTGCTGAACGTGGGCATTTGCGTTGGGTTTTCTCATTTTGGGAGGAAAAAAAATTCTCCTTGAAACAGGGCTATTGGTTGCAACCTGAGTTTTTATCCATTTCTCTCTCCCCTTTCCCCCACCCGTGTTGGTGGTTGTGGGGAGACCCGAATCCCGCTGGGTCCCGCGCGGGCTCCCCGCAGGGTTTGCTCCCAAGGGAGGATGTTCCGAACAGGGCGGGAGCAGTGGGAGCTCCGGCTCCAGCACGAGCCCCCTTTGAAGTCTGGGATGTCACTTCATCTCGCGGCTTTGTCGAGCTTTGTTCCATTTCGTGTGCCTGCTGATAAATATTGTAACACGCTAAAAATAGCTGCTAAACATGAAGAAAGTGGTGAAGCTGCTTTGGGCCCTGAATTTCCAGTTTAATTCCCTCCTCGGGAAGCTCACACTTTCTGGAACAGGTTTCGCGGTGCCTGGGCTGCCCGGGTGGTTGTGGCTTTTCACCGTGGTGCTGCCGTGCCGGGGAGGAGCCGGTGGCAGTGGCACGTTGCCGGACAGGACAGCGATGGGCGGCAGGGATGCTCCTTGGAGCCTTGGTGGCTGCTCTCCCAGTGCCACATCGAGGGTGGGAGCTCCTTGCAGAGGAGCTGGGGACATCTTGAGGGCACTGAGGGAAGAGAAAGTGGCTCTTTAGGGGACCTGGGGACATCTCAGGTGCTCTGGGATGCTGATGGAGTGGCTGAGCCGGTCCCCAGCATTGCTGTGCATCCCTCCCATGTGCCCCGCATGCATCGCGCAGCGTCACCCCCAGCCCGGCCGGGTTTCACGGTGGTCTGTGCACTGCAGGGGCCAGCCCTGGGCGATGGGGCCACCCCCCTGGCCCCGCCGCCGGTGCCATCGCCTGTTTGGTGAGCGGGCGGCAGCACGCAGCACAGCTCGTCCCGCCGCCCGCGCGGCTCCCGGCCCCCGCGCTGACTCAGCGCCTCTGCGTGGGGGGGCTCCGATGAGTAAGGGCGGCTGGGGGGGCTGCGGGCACACATGTGCGTGGCCTGTGCTGGGGGGGGTCCCTGCCTGCCACCCCCACCCGTGGGTGCGCCGCTGACCCCTCCCCAGAGGATGCTGCAGCATCCCCCGCATGCGGCTCCGGCCAGGCTGCACCTCGAATGCTGGCTTTGGTTTTGGGGCCCCCCCGGGACAAAACATTGAGGGGCTGGAGCGTGGACAGAGAAGGGCAGCGAAGCTGGGGCAGGGTCTGGAGCACAAGTCTGATGGGGAGGGGTTGAGGGACCGGGGGGTGTTTCGCCTGGAGAAAAGGAGGGTGAGGGGAGACCCCATCGCTCTCTGCAACTGCCTGAAAGGGGGGTGCAGCAAGGAGGGGTCGGTCTTTTCTCCCAAGTAACAAGCAATAGGACAAGAGGAAACAGCCTCAAATTGCCCCGGCGGGGGTTCAGGTTGGATATTAGGAAAAATCTCTGCACCGAAAGGGTTGTCGAGTGCTGGAACAGGCTGCCCAGGGATGTGGTGGAGTCTCTGTCCCTGGAGGGGTTTAAACAACGTGTAGATGTGGCACCTAGGGACAGGGGTTAGTGGTGGGTTATGGTTGGACTCTGATCTGAAGGGTCTTTGCCAACCTGGACAGTTCTGGTTTCCCGATCCCCTGTCCTCGGTGGCGGAGCGGCGCAGGCAGCCACCTCTCTGCTCCTCTTTCCCCTCCAGTACATCGAAGCCATCAGCAACAAGCAGGGCGAGCTGGAAAACTACGTCTCCGACGGCTACAAGACGGCTCTCACGGAAGAGAGGAGACGGTTCTGCTTCCTGGTGGAGAAACAGTGCGCGGTGGCCAAGAGTGCCATCACCTACCACGCCAAGGTGAGTCCGGGCACCGGAGCCGCGGGGCTGTGGGTCCTGGCTGCCCCGGCACCGGGAGGATGCTCCTGTCAAAGCCACTGCCTGTGGAGCAGCTGATACCCCCAAAGCCAGGGCTGATGAGCCCCTGCAGCCCGGGGGACATGGGGGGGGGATATCCCAGCAGGTGACCCACGGACGAGGTCCCCCGGGAAGTGCGGGTGCTGGGGGCTGGAGCTGCTGCCTGCCTTCCTGGGGAGCAGCCCCCTGCGCTTGTCCGGGGCAGAATCCATCCGGCCAAGGGCTGGGAACGCCGACGCTGCTCCCACCGCCTTGTGCTCCCGTTCTGGTTGTCCCACCGCCACCCCCCGTGGCTCACAGCCCCCATCTGTCACCGTGGCACCCGGCAGCGGGGAGCAGGAGGAGCTGGGATTAGTCAGCACCGTCCTCACGCTGCGGGCTGGAGCGATGCTCGGCGTGTGCGAACCCCTCCCGCAGTGCAGGAGGGGAAAAATCCCCCCCGGGGATGGGGGGTCAGCAGGCACGAGGGTGCCAGAACCTGCAGCGTGGCTGCGGCACGGTGAGAACAAAAGCTTCTTGCAGCAGCAGGTGGAGGGGGTTTTGCAAGA
Source organism: Syrrhaptes paradoxus (assembly GCA_013400615.1). Taxonomy (NCBI): domain Eukaryota; kingdom Metazoa; phylum Chordata; class Aves; order Pterocliformes; family Pteroclidae; genus Syrrhaptes; species Syrrhaptes paradoxus. The sequence goes on from VZTO01010763.1 coordinate 26,126, forward strand.
GGGACTTTGCAGGTGGCTCGTCCAGAGCCCGGTGGGTGTTGGTGCAACGTGGGCACCCACCCCAGCAGCCAGCATGGGCCTGGCTGGATGAAAGCACCAGCGCGGTGCTGGCTGCAGCTCCTGGAGGAGCCGGTGCTGGGGGAACGTCCTGGGACTCTGCAGCTGGCGTTGAGGGGGGTGTTGGGGTGTAGGGACCGGCTGTCTGCTGGGGGACCGGCTGTGGAGCCGTGCAGGGGTGCTGGGCGGGATGCACGCTCAGCTGGTGTGGGTTTATTGGCTGGATAAGGGCAAGTTTAGCTCCATCTCTCTTTTTTTTTTTTTTTTTTTTT
>VZTO01010763.1:27103-40258 GCA_013400615.1 Syrrhaptes paradoxus
CATGCGGCTCCGGCCAGGCTGCACCTCGAATGCTGGCTTTGGTTTTGGGGCCCCCCCGGGACAAAACATTGAGGGGCTGGAGCGTGGACAGAGAAGGGCAGCGAAGCTGGGGAAGGGTCTGGAGCACAAGTCTGATGGGGAGGGGTTGAGGGACCGGGGGGTGTTTCGCCTGGAGAAAAGGAGGGTGAGGGGAGACCCCATCGCTCTCTGCAACTGCCTGAAAGGGGGTGCAGCAAGGGGGGGTCGGTCTTTTCTCCCAAGTAACAAGCGATAGGACAAGAGGAAACGGCCTCAAATTGCCCCGGCGGGGGTTCAGGTTGGATATTAGGAAAAATTTCTGCACCGAAAGGGTTGTTGAGCGCTGGAACAGGCTGCCCAGGGATGTGGTGGAGTCTCTGTCCCTGGAGGGGTTTAAACAACATGTAGATGTGGCACCTAGGGACAGGGGTTAGTGGTGGGTTATGGTTGGACTCTGATCTGAAGGGTCTTTGCCAACCTGGACAGTTCTGGTTTCCCGATCCCCTGTCCTCGGTGGCGGAGCGGCGCAGGCAGCCACCTCTCTGCTCCTCTTTCCCCTCCAGTACATCGAAGCCATCAGCAACAAGCAGGGCGAGCTGGAAAACTACGTCTCCGACGGCTACAAGACGGCTCTCACGGAAGAGAGGAGACGGTTCTGCTTCCTGGTGGAGAAACAGTGCGCGGTGGCCAAGAGTGCCATCACCTACCACGCCAAGGTGAGTCCGGGCACCGGAGCCGCGGGGCTGTGGGTCCTGGCTGCCCCGGCACCGGGAGGATGCTCCTGTCAAAGCCACTGCCTGTGGAGCAGCTGATACCCCCAAAGCCAGGGCTGATGAGCCCCTGCAGCCCCGGGGGACATGGAGGGGGGAAATCCCAGCAGGTGACCCACGGACGAGGTCCCCCGGGAAGTGCGGGTGCTGGGGGCTGGAGCTGCTGCCTGCCTTCCTGGGGAGCAGCCCCCTGCGCTTGTCCGGGGCAGAATCCATCCGGCCAAGGGCTGGGAACGCCGACGCTGCTCCCACCGCCTTGTGCTCCCGTTCTGGTTGTCCCACCGCCACCCCCCGTGGCTCACAGCCCCCATCTGTCACCGTGGCACCCGGCAGCGGGGAGCAGGAGGAGCTGGGATTAGTCAGCACCGTCCTCACGCTGCGGGCTGGAGCGATGCTCGGCGTGTGCGAACCCCTCCCGCAGTGCAGGAGGNCTGGGACTCTGCAGCTGGCGTTGAGGGGGGTGTTGGGGTGTAGGGACCGGCTGTCTGCTGGGGGACCGGCTGTGGAGCCGTGCAGGGGTGCTGGGCGGGATGCACGCTCAGCTGGTGTGGGTTTATTGGCTGGATAAGGGCAAGTTTAGCTCCATCTCTTTTTTTTTTTCTTTTAATTTTTTTTCCTCCCCTTGGCTGGGAGCGCAGTGCTGCCGTTGGCTGGGAGCAGCAGGGTGAGCTGCAGGGCAGGGGAATGGAGGCTTTTGGGGCTGAGCCTGGAACCAGTTCCTCCCGGGGAGCCTGGATGACAGCACAGGGGATGGGCTGTGCACCGCCTGTCCCGTGTCCCAGCCTTTGGTTGGGTTTTATTTCTCCACTCGGTCGAGCAGTGCCGTTCCCCAGGGAGCCCAGCACCCTGCCCGGCTCCCCGCAGCCCCCCTGCTCGCGGAGCTGCCCCACGCCGGGTATCTCGACATAAGTTGGGGAGAGGAATTACCTTTTCCTTCCCTCCTTTCCATTTTTCTTGGCACTTTGCTTGCTCATGTGCTGTCAGAGCCTGCAAGCAGTGAGTCCCCGTGTTTCATCTCGTCTGCACCATGCACAGAGTCCGTCAATCTCGTGGCCAGGGTCCGGCCAGCTCCAGGTGCTGCGCAGGGAGCGGAGCCGGGGGGGTTTCCCCCATCCCTACACCCTCACCCCTGGTTGTTCTCGGTTGCAGGGGAAGGAGATGCTGACCCAGAAGCTGCCGCTGTGGCAGCAGTCCTGCGCGGACCCCAACAAGATCCCGGAGCGCGCCATCCAGCTGATGCAGCAGATGGCTGCCAGCAGCAATGGCACCATCATGCCCAGCCCTCTGTCTACATCCAAATCCAACCTCATCATCTCTGACCCCATCCCCGGTGCCAAACCTCTCCCTGTCCCCCCGGAGCTGGCACCTTTTGTCGGAGTAAGTGTCTCGGTGGTGGAGGTTCTCCTGCCCTTCTGAGCAAAGCTGGAGGGACGAGCCCCGGCCGGTGTCACCGTTGTCCTCAGCAAGTTGCCGTTTGATGGACTGTCCTTGATGCACAGGGGTGGGCGGCTCCGGGCACCCGCTGCCCTGGGATGTGGGACGCATCCTGCTGTGGGGTGGGCAGCCTGGTCCAGCCCATCCCATCCCATCCCACCCAGGCTGCTGAGCTCTGGAGGGGCCGGGGCTCCTGGGGGGGTTTTGGGAAACCCATGAACTGTATTCTCCCGGCCAGACTGGTCCCAGTCAGGCTGGTCCCAGAGCTGTGGGGCTGAACCCAGTACCCCATAATCACGGGAGAAGATGCCCCATGGGATGAAAGACCCTTTAGAAAGGGGTCTGCCCCCAATGTGGGGGCACGAGCTGAGCCGTAGAGCTCAGGAGGGATCTGTCAGGTGCCAGGCAGCTCGGAGCAGTAAAATACTGCAGCGGTGACCCCCCTGCTCCCCCAGAGCAGTTTGTCCCGGGGGGAAATTAAACCCAAGAGGCTGAAGCTCTGGTTTGCCATGAGCCGTGTTCCCGGGATTGGCGGTGGGATGCCCTAATGAAGCCGTCCCCGTCTCCCCCCCTCCTCTGCTCTCTCCGTAGCGCATGTCGGCGCAGGAGGCCGTGCCGGTGATGAACGGAGTCTCCGGCCCCGACAGCGACGGGTACAACCACTGGTCTGAGATGAAGCCAGCACAGCCCAAATCTTTATCTCCTCCCCAGCCTCAGAAGCAGCTGAGCGACTCTTACTCCAATACACTCCCCGTTCGCAAAAACGTGCCGCCGAAAAACAGCTACGCATCAGGTGAGGCTCTGTCCTCCCCGTCCTCCGGGGGGGCTGCCGGTGCCGGGGGTGCTGGTGGGTGGTGACCAGGCACAGCCACCGTGAGCCGCGTCCTCGGGGATGCTGGTGGCAGCGGCTGGCGGCATCCCTCCGGCATCCAGTGCCGCTCGTGCTGCTGGCCCTGGGGTTAGGGAACGGGGCTGGGCTGTGCCCTGGGGCGTGCTGGGGTTTGGGGTAGGGCATGGCCGGGTGGGCTTTCAGCCCCCAGGCAGGATTTCCAGGAGGAATCTGGTGCAGGGAGCAGTGGCCTGATCCTGCCTGGGGTCCTGCTCGTCCAGGGGGGATGGAGTCAAACACTGGAGGTTTTCCTGGCACCTGGGGTGAAGTAACCAAAGTTAGGGACCCACCCCTGCCTGTGCCCGCGTTTGGCCGTGGGATTAAGGACTCGGGGCAGTCGTTGGTGTCTGTCTCCCACCAGCCGAAAACAAGACGCTGCCGCGCTCCAGCTCCATGGCCGCAGGGCTCGAGAGGAACGGCAGGACGAGGGTGCAGGCCATTTTCTCGCACGCTGCCGGAGATAACAGCACCCTCCTGAGCTTCAAGGAGGGGGACCTCATCACGCTGCTGGTGCCGGAGGCCAGGGACGGCTGGCACTATGGGGAGAGCGAGAAAACAAAAATGTGAGTGCCACGGCCATCCCCGGGAACCGCCGCACCCCCGCGCAGCCCCGTCCGCATCCTCCAAAAATAAATATGGGTTTGGCTTCACCCCCTGCCTTTGCCTTTCAGGAGGGGCTGGTTTCCTTTCTCCTACACGCGGGTCCTCGACAGCGATGGCAGCGAGCGGGTCCATGCCGGGTAGGAGCATCGCGTGGGGGCTGTGCTGGGTGTGCCCCATCCCCTGTGGGCTTGGGGTGGGAATATCCTGCTCCCTCCCCCTGGACACGATGCTGGAATAACTCCACAGGCAGATAGATGGGAGCTGGCTCGGGGGGGTTTTGGCTGTGGGGTCCCCCGCTGTGCGTGGGTGGGCATCCTGGGGGGTCTCATCCTGGGGTGGGCTGGTGCTGACGCCTCTGGTCCCCCCCCACCCAGCCTGCAGCAAGGGAAGAGCAGCAGCACCGGGAACCTGCTGGACAAGGACGACATCGCCATCCCGCCGCCCGACTACGGCATGGCCTCGCAAGCCTTCCCGGCACAAGGCGGCAACACCTTCAAGCAGAGGCCGTACAGCGTGGCCGTGCCTGCCTTCTCCCAGGTGAGCCCGTGGGGTGCTCGCGCTCCGGGGGGGACCTTCTGCAAACGGGAGATGCTTCAGCAGAGCCTGGGCGTTAGTCCTGGCCGGAGCCGGGCACTCAGCGACCTGGGTGTCGGCAGCATCCTGGCTGTCGGCAGCGTCCCCGTCCCTCACCGTCCTTCCAAGCAAAGGATGGGATGTGCGAAAGCGCGTTGTCGGTCCGGGTGGAGGAGGGCTGCTCTCCAACCTGTGTTCGTTGTTTGTAGGATTACCTAATGCCCTACGGTTGTGCAGTTAAAGACTATTCCAGTGGCCTCTGCCAACCGCCCTCCGCTCACTACAAGCCTTACACTAGGTCGACAGCTGTAAGTCCCAACGCACGCAAGGTTTCCCTTGGGATTTACAGGCTGGTTTTGCCTGGTGACCCGTGTGCCTTGCCTGGGGTCCCGTCTCCTGCTGAGCATCTCGCCTGAGGGAGAGGGACCAGGGATGCTGGGAGGTGATGGGAGAGGAGAGATGGGGAGGACCGGCTGGTTTGGCTCGCCCGGGCAGAACGGGCAAGGCACCGGGGGCGAATGGCACAAAACGGCCCCGTAAACCCCCAGAGGACAACGCTTGCCGGCTCCATGGGAGCCTCCCACCAGAAACAAGCCGTTCACAGGCAGCTGGAAGCGTTTTCTCGGGCACGTGCCGGGTCAGGGCAGGGATGGTCCCGTGGGAGCCCCGGGGCTGGGGCAGACCCTGGCCAGGGCTCCAGCGATTCTCCAAAATGAGCTCAGGGCTTCTCGGACAACGCGCTGGGGAGGATGGGTGTGTGGAGAGGATCAGCCTAACCCAGGAGCCGCTCCCTGGGGGGTTCCCCGCCTGGGTCTCTGATCCCTGGTGTGTGGCCAGCTCAGAGACCAGTGTCTCCCAGTCTTTGCTGGAGCCATCCTGTGTTTGCCATGGAGAGCAGAGCTGCTCCGTGGCCATATCCCAGGGCAGGTCCTCACCCGGGGAGCGACATCCTCAGGGGACAGCCCGGTCCCCATCTCCTCCTTGGCAAAGGCCATTCGGTACCGGCTGCAGGAGAAAATGGTCCAAACCCCTGTGGGTTTCTGGTGGGAGTTACACAGACAAACGCCTCTTTCCGCAGAACATTTCCCTGGTGTCTCTCAGACGTGTCCGATCCCTTTTCAAGTGTCTCACACGGTGCTGGAGCTCCGTCCCACAGACCGGGGCTGTCCCGGCTCTTCTGTCCCTTGTCTCGCCAGAATAAAGTCCCGCTCCGAAGAGAGCGGTGCAGCTTTACCTCTGCTGTCTGAATCCCATTTAAACATCTCCATGTCTCCCTTTCCAAATGCATTGGCTCCTGGCCCTGGCATCCCCGGGTCCCGATGCACTTTGGTCTGTTCGTGTGACCGGCCGGTGGCACCTGCACGGGCTCAGCCCACGTCCCCCCCCCCCTCACCGTCCTTCCTCCCTCCTCTCCGCAGGGTCTCGATGACTACGGGTCGAGGTCCGTCAGCAGGTAAGACTTTGCCTTCCCGTCGCGTTACCTGAAACTGAACCGTTGGGGTGGGCTGGGGGGCGCAGCCGCAGGGCCGTGTCCCCATGGTGTCCCTGTGGCATGGGACGGGGCTGCGCGCAGTGGGGGTCTCGTCTGTGAGCACAGAGGGACCCAGCATCTCCTGAGGTCCTGGGGCCAGCCCGTGTCCCCCCAACCTTGCATCCCTGCAAAGAGCTGCGTCTCCCCCCTCCTCCCTGGGTGTGCACCCGGGTAGCGAGGCCGTGGGGAGCGTGCGTCCACGGGGTCCTTCCCTGGCACTTTCTCCCACCCGGCAGCTCCCCCGTCCCCAGTCCCTCTGCCTTGGAGCCACCCCCCCTTGCTCTTGGGGATCAGCCCCAAACCCCCAGCACGGGCTGTGAGCGAAGCAGCGACGGGCAGGGGACGAGCTCGCTGCCCATCCCCGTGGCGTCGTGCCGCTGCCCATCCCCGTGGCGTCGTGCCGGGCTCCTGGGCACGGCGGTGCCCCCGGCACACCGCGGTCCGGCCACGCTGGCAGTCTCCTGTGCTTTGTTCCGCAGCGGCAGCGGCAGTTTGGTATCAACGGTGTGAGGACACCTTGGCTAGCGGCGGCCCCTTGCTGCTTGGAAGAGCTTTCTGCTTCTTTCCTCTCCTCTTTTTTTTTTTTCTTTTCTTTTCCCCCCTTGTTTCTCTCTCTCTCCTTCTTTTGGATTTTAAACTCTCGTGATCTTCAAGGAAACCATGGTGCTTCTCCACCCCTCCCTGCTGTTCACAGTGCCCTTGTTTCTGAAGCCTTTTCAGAGCAAAAAAAAAAAAAAGAAAAAAAAAACAAACCAACCTGCTGCTGGGGCTGTGCTGGCTTTGAAGCCGCCCGGGTGCAGTTGACACTTTGGTGGGACCCGGTTTTTGTGCTCCCGTGTGAATGTTCGCGATGCACTATCCCTCCCGGGGGGCTGCGCGCAGCCGCCCCGCACGAGCCTGGACACAGCCCCCCAGACCGGAGCAAACATGCATGGCCTCTGGTGTCCGTACTGTTACCGAGCATCCGGGATGCCCGCGCCCGGGATGCCGTTCCCACGGGGGGCAGCAGCCCCGCGCCCCCCCCTCGGCCCGATCCGCTTCCATCCCACCGCCCGCCGCCGCCGCGGCTTTGGGAGAAGCGGATGGTGCTGAGTCCCCGCGCTGGGGAAAGGGCTGCTCTCGGCTGGTGTCCCGCCGGCCGCGGAAGGGTTATTCCTGGTTGTTTTATAAATATATCTATATCTATATTTTTTGTAGCAAGGTATTGTTACCTCACCTTAGCGCTGGGGGCTGGTGCAGAGCTGGCCGCGGATGCGCTCGCATCCCTAAACCAGGCTGGAGCCAGGCACCCCCCCCGCAGCGGCAGGGGCTCGGCAGCACCAAACGGTCTCCCACCCCCAGCCGGGGGTCCAGCTCCCGCGGCAGAGCCCGGCCGTAGCCCTGCCAGCGCCCGTGGCCGTCTCCACCGCCAAGCTGTCCACGCTTTCTTTTTTTGGATGTGATTTTTAAAACCTCTGACGTTGCCTGTTCACTGGGACATTGCTGGCAATACCGACACACACACGGACAGGTTTTTGTTTTATACACTCGCCTACGGGCAGATTGTGACAAGACCCTCCTGCATCGATGTCCTGATTTTGCTAAAGATTTTTAACCCAGGATATTTCATGCTGAGTGACTGTAGAAAGGGGGGAAAAAAAACAAACAAACCCCACACAACCCAGCCTAGCAAAGCCTGTACGGAGATTGTAAAGTGATGAAAAACCTTTTTTTAAAAGCCAGAGAGAAATGTGCCCTGTACTGAGTTATTGTTTGAATAAAAGTTTTATTTATTGCATTGAGCTGGGCCTCAGTGTCTCTTTCGGCTGCCGTGCCTGCGTGCTGCCCGTCCCGCCTGCATCGCCCACCGCACATTGCCATGCCTTTTTTTTTTTAATTATTTTTTTTTTCCCTGTCCATCCCTTGGGCATCAGGCACTGGGTCGGCCTCATGGGCTTTAAACAGCTTTGCTGAGCGGGAGCAGCTAAAACTGTTTAAGATCCAGGTCCAGGCTCCGTGTGCATCCCCAGGGGATGTTGCTGCTTGCTGCATGCCCAGGCTGCGGCCGTGCTCACCCGGCGCCGGTGGGAAAGCGGCGATGGCCGGGGCAGGGGGAAGGAAACTGTCCCCCTCCCTTCCGCCGCCGTGCCCAGGCTCTGCTCCCCGCAGGTGGCTCCTGGCCGTGCCCTTCCTTCCCCTCCTCGCAGCACCAGTGACTCCGTAAACACAACTTTTCCTCCTTTTTCTTCTCTTTCCTCCTGCTTCCTCTGCCCGACGCCGGCTCTCGCACCGCGCTGGCCGCCGGCTCGCAGCCCGGTTCCTCGCCTTAACCAACGCCGCCTGTTCCCGTCGAGGGGCCGGAGCCCATCCCCGTGTCCTCCAACCTGCCTTCTCTTTCCCTTGCAGCCCCGATGTTGAAGTGGCCAGGTTTTGAGGTGCCCCTGCCCGTAGTTAGTAAGTTGACACTCTCGGGGGTGGCCCAACCCTGGGTGTGCTGGTGCTGGGCAGCGGGTGACGGCCGCGGGGCTGCGTGGGGACGGTGCCACCGCTCTGCTTCCCTCCCCTGCACCGGCTGAGCGTGTCCCCTCCCTTGGTCACTGCTTGTCCCCATGCCGGTGGCGGGAGCTCCTGGGCTGACCATGCTGCATCCCCACGGCTCCGCGCTGGGGCTGCGCTTCCCCGGGATGCTGAGCTGCTGCCCCCGCTCCCCCCGCTCCCCGTAACCAGCCTGTTCGGTTGTAGGTCTCCGGTCCTGGCTGTCCCACCAGCGCCTGGGCGCTGTGTCACTGTCCCCAGCCCTCTCCTGGGACACTGAGCTGCCCCACGCTAACATCAGGTTTTTCCGAGCAGCTTCTTTTGCTTGTAGACCCCCCGCCTGGGGGGAAGCCTCCTCGTCCAGACCCCCATCGCAGCCCCAAGGCAGGGCTGGGGGAGTTCCCCAAGGAGCCGAGACCCCCCCCCCGGCTGGCACCTGGGAGAGCCCCTTCCCCGTGTCCCTTTGATCCGTGAGCTGGTTTTGCCCCCTGGGCTCCTGTCCCGGTGGCTCGTCCCTGCCAGGACAAAAATAGTTAAATCCTGATCCCTGGTGACTCATCAAAGCAACCTTTCCTCTCCCTCCAGTCCTGAGAATCTATTTTGGCATCCTGGGGGGAAAAGTGATCTAAGCAGCTGCATTAATTAGGTGGGAAATTAATTACCCTATTTTTAAGCAAAAGCCATTTATCTTTGGAAGAAAGCGAAAGCGCACGTGGAGAGGTGAGAGGGGCTGGGGAGAGGGGATGGGGGGGACACAGCGAGTGCCCTTCCTGGGGGGATGGAGCCCCTTCCTCCTGCCCCCCGGGAGGTGACCAGGGACGTCCCAAAGCTGCTGGGGTCCAGAGGCAGCCGGTAATCACGGCCACCGCTCCCATCGCAGGAAGGGTTTGTGCCGCTCCCGGAGGGGGCAGGGGGTGGGCAGGGGGCTGCAGGGCTGCTCTGCACCCTCTTAGCAGCTGATCCCAGTGCAGGTTTGCACCTGGGGGTCCCCCGGCAGCCCAGGGTGGCTGTGCCCCGTACGCAGCTGGTGGTACCCCCACAGCTGCCCGCACCCTCCAGCAGCCACCTCCTGCCACGAGGGGACGGGGGACCCTTCCCAGGGCAGGTGAGGGTGGTCCCCATGTCACAGCACCCCGCAGCAGCCCTTGTCCCCCTTCCCAGTGCAGGATGTGTGCATGCTGGGGCTGTGCAGTCGCAGATGCTGTGCACAGCCGTGGCCGTAGCCAGCACATGCCAGCGGCAGCGGGTCGGGGTTGGGGGTGTCCCAGGTGGGTAAAATCCCGGCTCAGCCTGGCCGCTGCCGCTCCTCGTGTGGCATCCCACCTGGCACGGCACAGAGCTGCAAGCTCTGCTCTTGCCTGGCTGTCCCCTGCGTCCCGGAACGGATGGGGTGCAGGGAGCTGTACCCCCTGGTCCCCCACAGCGGCAGGGTGCAGGGCTGGGTGGCCTTGGGGTGCTCGCACACGCGGGAATGGCTCGAGCCCAACTGGGGGGGTGGGTCTGGAGCAGCTTCTCCATCCCCAGCTTTAGGGCTGCAGGAAAGCTGGGTGGGAGAGCATCCCGCAGACACAGCCCGTGCCGGCTCATCTCTTGCATCCACCAGGGCTTGGGCTGCAGAGCGAAGGAGCGAGGGTCTCTGCGGGGCAGAGCATCCCAAACGCAGGTGGCGGGGATGGGGCTGGTGGCTCCGGGCTCCCCAACAGCCCCGCTCAGGCTTGGGCTCAGCCTTGAAGTGTGCCCAGCGCAGCCTCTGCGGGAAAAGCGGGGTCTCAGCCAGCTGCTGGTGCTGTGCCGGTGCCTGTCCTCGCCGGCCCCGCTGCCGCCGTCCCTCCGGTTAAACCCTGTCCTCCTCTCTCTCTGCAGAAACCCCTTTGCCAACGTCCAGCTGAAGCCCACGGTGACCAACGACCGCTCGGCCCCGCTCATCAGCTGATCCGGGAGCGTGGGTGCCCACCGTGCTGCGGCACTCGCCGCATCCTCCTCCTCCTCCTCCTCGCCGCTGCATGCCCGGCTTTCCAGGACTTCGTTCTTAGGCGGAGTTTATTTAATCCCGCTGCTTTGAGAGCCAAACGGCTGAAGCTAGTGCCCTAGTCCTCACTTCTCTCGATCTCACTTATTTTTCTCGGGGGCAGAGGGTTGAGCTGCTGCCCCCCGCCTGTCCCCTGCCTGCGCAGAACCAGCGCGATGGCAGCCCCCCCCCCTGCACCCCCGGTTTATCCCAGAGCTTCGAGGCTCAGCAGCAGCTCGGTCACGAGGGACCCTGGGACAGGCAGGACGGCCGGGATCCCCCCACAAGCCGAGGGGTGCTGGGAGCCATAGGCAGCCCCCAGGCTCCTGCGAGACCCCGGCCACCTCCCCAGGACTGGGAGGTGGTGGGACGGTGGCAGAGGGGTGCTGGCACTGCAGCCCCCGCGGGGACGGGGACAGGGATGGGGACAGGGACAGCTTTGCTCCCAGAGCTCCTGCAGTGCCAGGTCTGTGTATAGAGGGGTATTACGGTACTGCTGTAAAATATAAGCTAGGAAAAAGAGAAAAAAAACCCTTTTGGAGGTGAGGGCTCTGTTTCAGCGTGCCTTGGGGCGCCCGGCGGTGGAGGGGCTGCTCCCCTCGCACAGGCTCTGCCGTCCAGACCTCTTGCTTGGCTGTTTGCTCTTCTGCTACTGCTAGGGCTGCATGAGAGAGAGAGATAGATATAGAGATAAATATATAGATTATATACATATTATATATATGTACTTGGTAAGCTTATTGCTGGCGTGTGCCCTCCCCCAGCCAGCCGCCTCGGGGGCCGTTCCCGCAGCTCGGGGGGGTCGCAGGGCGAAGGGGTTTTCCCGCAGGAGCCGTGTCTCCCGTGGGCACACGCTGTGTGCCGGCAGCGCGGGGTCAGTGCCCTCGGAGGGTTTTTTGCCTTTTTCGTTGGATTTCTCATTTTTGCACTTTCAAAGCGCCCGTGCACCGTTCAGGGGGTGCGTTGCAGAGCACCCAGAGCCCCGGTGCTGGGACACTGCCTGTGGGTTGGGTGCGATGGCTCCTCGCTGCTGTATCCCCTCCGGTGGGTTTTCCCGCTCCGTCGCAGGAACGCGGCTCCTCCTGCGCCCGCCCGGGCTCTGGGGGGTTCGCTGCTCGATGCGGTGCCGCTTCTTCCTCTCCCGGCACTGGAGCAGATGGGTGGGGGGCCGGGGGGACAGGGGTGAGGGGAAGGGCTGCATGGGTGGGAGAGGGCTGGGGGGGTGTCACAGCCCTGGGGCAGGGGCCAGCCTGGGGTCCCCTCGGCCACCAGCCCAGCGTTGTCCTCTTCCAGCCCTATGCTGGGGGCTGCCACCCCCCAGGACTCCCCCCCTGGCTCCAGCCAGCCCCCGGGGTTTCGCTGCACCTCCGGTGTGATGGCACCTGCAAGATGTAACCTGAAATGATTTTTTATGAGAAAAAAGTAATTTATGAGAAATAAAATCCTCTCCCCACCCCTCCCACCGCCTGGCCCCGCAGCATCGCTGGATCCCATTCGCAGCGATCTCAGCGTCCGGCCCCGCGCGGGGCAATGATCGGGGCAGGAAACGGCTTTAAGATATTTTAAAAACTTTTATTATTGGCCCGATGATATTTGACACACATGCTGGGAGCTGTATGGAAATCAGCACTGATAAAAAATACAGCAAGTAATGACCCGTATCGATAAACCAGACAATGTCATAACAGCCTCTCTATTAAAAAACTTCCAGGACTCAGCCCCGTCCTCATGCTGCCCTCCCCAGGCAGGGCCCTGCGGCACCATAGACCAAAGCCGGGATGCTGGGGGGGTCGGGGAGGTGGGGAATAAGAATGGTGGGGGCAGGACCAGTATCCCCCCGCCCTGGGTGCAATGGGGGGAGCTGAGGGAGGGGGTGGAGAACCCCCCCCCAGCAATGCTGAGCCAAGGCTCCTGCACTGCAGGCGGGGTGGTGGGAGGTGGGGGTGCTGCAGGCAGGGCACCCCAGGCACCCCCCCCTCCCCGGTGCATCCTGCACAGGCTGCACCCCACTGCTGCAGATGGGTGCTGTGCCCTGTGGTAGCCCCAGCACAGGGTGACACCCCCCCGGCTGCAAAGCATTGAGCAAAGAGCTTCTGGGAGCAGCGCTGGGGCTGGGGAGGGGGCTGGGGGGGTTACAGGTTGGGGCTTAAATAAAACACTTAAATAAAGCGATAATTGCAATCAGGGGCTTGCCTGCTGGCTGCCGGGGGGAAACAACCAGCAGTGGGGGGGTACGGGGCAGGCACAGCCGCCCTGCACTGTGGGGCTGAAGCTGGGGACCCCCCCAGACTCTGGCTGTCCCCTGGAGGGAGGGGCACAGCCCCGTCACCCCATATGACAGCCTCCTGCCCACCGAGAGGGACCCAGGGATGCTGCAGCTCCTGGCTGGGGTGGGCGAGGGGGTGGGCGAGCGTGGGACCACCAGACCCCAGCACCAGGCTGGGCCCCCGCGGTGCCAGAGCTGGGATGGGACGGGGGCTCGTCCCGCAGCACCGACCCCCAGCGTGGGGCAGGACCCCCGGCAGCAGCCCTGTCCTGCCACACACGTGTGTCTGTGCACGAGTACGTGTGCTCTCACCGTACGTGTGCGGGGCGGCAGGAGCAGCCGGGGCGGCAGGACCGGGACACGGGGCTGGGGGCGATGGGAGGGAGGCGGGGGGGGGGCACATATTTCTCACCTCAGGGTTTGGTCTATAGACCCCAAAGGAACCAGCCCTGATTTCAAGGTTTCGCTCAGCTCCGCTTACTTCCATTTCCTGCTGGAAGCTGGAATTGCACAATTATCCTAAGCCTCAAATGAATTTAAAAAAAAAAA
>VZTO01010764.1:0-149638 GCA_013400615.1 Syrrhaptes paradoxus
CGTAGCTACAGTTCGGAACAGGCGCTCCATTTGGGCTGCCACAGTCTTTCTTGGGCAAGCTCTCTGCCTGGTGGAGACCATGATGATAGGAGGAAGCACAGTGAGGGGCTAGTCTCAGTTGAGGGCTGATTCCTCTTAGCTGTTAATTTGTCAGGTAGCAAATCCAAGTAGAGTCCTATGCACAGCAGGTTCTGTAGCTCCATCTGCTGCTGGGTTTGTTGAGTTGTGTTGGTACAACCCTGATCCCAGAATTTACTTGAGGTGACTGCTACTGTAGGTACCCTGTGTTCTGTTGGTTTACTGCAGAACAACGCTTCTTGGATATGTTCTGATTAAGCAGAAGTTTTGAAGGTGGTTCCAGCTGTGAGAAGTTTCTGTCTCTTGTTAGTAAATAGATCAGAGTTTACTTTTCTGTGCTAAGGGTGATAACGATGGGATTTTGTGTCTATTTGCTTCTCTTTCAGGGGCAACTTGTGTAAATGTGGATACCCTGAAAATCAACACATAGATGGCTCTCAGACTAACACCAATGAAAAATGGAATTACAAGAAGCACACTCGGGAACTTCCTACTGATGCCTTTGGGGACATTCAGTTTGAAAACATGGGAAAAAGAGGAAAGGTAAGCAGTTGTATTAAGGGTATGTGTCAGACCCCCTGTTCAGTGCATTGTATTCAGAGTCCTGAATCTAACCAGTGGAAGCCCCTGAAAACTGGAAAGGTGAAGCTAAAGTTGATTTTACTCTAATGGTAATGGAAGGAGTTAGACTACAAAGGAGACAAGCTGGTTTCTCAAGCCCTGAAAATAGGTAACAAAGAATAATTTATTCTGTGTTATTTGTTTCACAGGCTGATGATGGGAATGAAAAGAGGTTATCTGTTTTCTAGGCATGGCAAAAGAATGGGTGATGCTCAATTATTATTTTTCTTGTTTCATCTAGCTACTTCTATTGTAACTGGCCTGTAATGCATTTCTGAAGGTCTTGGGCCAGGAGGAAATAATTTTGAACTAGATCTGTGATGTTTTGTGCTAGGACTCTGTACCCTGACTGTATCAGTATGCAGTTACAGTGGCCTTTTTGTGGGTCCCATCTCTGCTGAAATGTCATGGTGCTGAGAAACAGCTTAGTACCCTTTGACCTGTCATTAGTGGTGAACCCAACATGATGAGCTGGAGTGCCTGAATGATCAAGCTCCTGATACAGGCGCTTCATTCCTAGCTGTCTGACTTTAACACCAAGACAAGGCTGGGTTTTGGAACATTGTGCCTTTCCAATGTGGACTAACTTCTTCTTTTGGAAGAAAATGGTGTGAGGGTGTGCACTGGTGCGACCCTTGGGACAGGAGCATGTATAACATGTGTTGCCTCTGAAGCTGCAGCAGGATCTGTGAGGTGATAACCACAGGGATGGGATTCATATCCGTAGGGATGCAAGACCTTTCTTCAGATGATCTATACTTTTCCATACAGAAGCTGCACGTAGCCGCTTGCTACTCCATGAAATCGTCACTCATGCTGTGTAATAGCTTGAACATTGCACAGCGTGTCATCCACCACCACCCTACAGAGCTTGCTGACCTGTATTCCCTGCCTCCCTGCCTGTTCTATGGGCCAATCATCACAGTCTGTGGATGATTGGTGCTCCTTTCCGTACTGTCGTATCTTATTGTTGTGGTTCTGTGTCGTGGGTTTGTCTGGTGGGGTGGGGGGCACAGCAATGGCTCCTGTCAGCAGCTGCTGAAGGTTTCCCTGGGCTCCAGCTCTGCTGGCAGCAAGGGAGGGGCTGCAGTGGGGGCTCCTGTCAGTGACTGCTCAGGGTCCATCCCCACTCCCAGCTCCAAGGGTTCAGTAGCTGGGAGGAGAGGGGGAAGGGTACCACCGATCCAGCCCCTGTGAGAAACTGCTGGAAGTTTCCCTAGCTCCAGGCTGGACCCACCCCAGGCCAGGGCTGAGCCCATCGGCGCGTCTGCCAATGACAGATTGAAGAGGGGGCACGGAACAATGGGGGGGCACAGCCCCAGCTTGGGTGGACCAGCCCGGCTGCCCATCCGCCTGCCCAGCTTCTGCGAACCGACCTGCCGTAGCCCAAGCCTCCGCCACGGCTCGCCCAAGAGTCTGTTCTCCCGGGAGCCGATGAAGACCTGCGGGGGAGAGAGAAGCGGGATTTTGAGAGGAAGGACCACGCGACACTCCGGTCAGAGAAGGGAAACAAGAAGGAGAGAAGCGACCCTGGCATTTCCCCTGCAGCGTGGTGGAGATTCACGGTGCCGCACGGTTTGTCCCTTGGTGCAGCCCATGAGGAGATGCAGCNGAAGAAGTGCCTTTTTTTAAATATGTGGTTTCTCTCTCTCAGTATCTTGCTTCTTGTTATAAATAGTTAATAAATTCAGTTGGTTTTTTATTTTTCCTGAGTCACGTGGGTTTCTTGCCTGTGACCCTGAGTGGTGAGTGAAACCCTCCCTATCCCTGCCTCAGCCCACCAGGGGTTTAACAAAGGACTGTCCCCATGGCTTTATAAACCACGACACTTATGCCTTGAACTGGACACTCTGGAGGATGTTGTGGGATGCTGGAATGGGGCTTTTATGACCCACATTCCCATAGAATAATTTTCATTGAAAGGGCTCTCCAGAGTTTTCTAGCCAAAACTCTTGCTCAGAGCATATCCACGTAGATCAGCTTGCTCAGGCCTGTAACTGATAGAATATCGAGTATTTCCCAGGGTGGAGATCCTACAGTCAGTGGAACTTTAGAGGTTTTATTCTGGTTTTGTGGGGTTTTTTTCTCTCTCCTGTGTTTTTCCTTGGTGTGGGGGCGGTGGAGGAGTGGAAAGAAGAAAACAGCTGGTGTTGCTGTTTCTGATGATTTAGGCTGATAGTGTGCGAGGAGTCACATGTGGCTGAGCTCATTTGCCTCTTCTAAATGACTGATATGCACTGCCAGTACAGCTTGCTTGAGACAATCAAAATAAATGAGGAAAATCAAAGTATGCTATGTAAATTAATCAGGTTTATTTTATGCAAAGTAACAGAAATGAGAGACATTTGGGTGGGAAGCAGGACTGAAGGTTTTGAATCATGTTTAAACAGATCCAAGTACTTCATGTACTTGTTGGTATGCATATTTTAGCTTCATACTACTGTGTTGTAAGCTGCTGTGTACCTTTACTGAAGAAATTATTTGATTTGTTGCAAAATTTGAGTTCTCAAAGCTTAAATGTTCTTTCCTCCCGTTGTGCCCCCTTCCCACCTTGGGGATTGGTTTGCACATCCATAGTTGTTTCACAAGGACTGCCAGGGCCACTGCACGTGTTTCAGAGCATACTTTGTTCCAATGCTGTATGTAAGTCTGCTCGTCTGTCCCATCAGCACATGGGCTGGAGCCATGTCTCTATTCCACATTCTCCTTCCTTACGTTGCAAGGCACCTGCAGGTCTTAAATATTGCAAAATGTTTTCTCTCGATCTTGTGCACAGTGGGGAGAACTTCAAACTCAAGGGAATTTAAGAGTTGCAGACCCTTATCAATGAGGGATGGGAAATTTTACACCTTGCATTGTACTTTTCAGGATGGATGAGTCCTAAAAAGTCCTGAGTGGAAATATTAGATGTGAACAGAGCAATAACATCTCTACATTTAAGTCCTGCTTGCACTCTTATTTTTGCAGCATTGGTCAGATCCTGTCACATCCAAGGACACCGCAGTTACTTTATTTTATGTTTTGGCAGCCCTTAATCTGGGAAAAAATGTTTCTCCGAGTACCTTTCTGAGTTTTCAGGTACTGGGATGCACTTGGCGTGGCCGGTGTCAGTGGTTTGGTTGGATCGGTGATGGTTGGGGTGCACCAGCTGGCTGTGCCAGGAGGTGGCATCGTTGTACCTCAGAGAAGGAAAGTGGCTGAACGAGGGGATCCCCCGCTTGGGCACAGCCTGCCAAGGACTCTGGAGGTGGCACGTGCCAGATGTATAGTTCTGGTACATTGAATGCGTAGATGAAAACAACAAGTTATTCAACTGGAAACCTTGCCTGTTGCTGGAACAAAGGTGGTCATACAGATGGGAGGTGCTTTGTGTGTCAGGAGGGTTTAGGATAAATGCCTGCTAACTACAGAGCTAACAAGATTTGCTGTGGGGATGGCTTACCAGCTCTGCAGAGCAGCTAACGTTTCCGACAGGCTCCCCTCTCCCATGGGGGACCCTCTCCTGAAAAACACCCAAGGCTTCATGTGGCTGATGCTGCTTAAAGCAGAAGCTGGGGATGTCCATTAGCTCTCCCGGGTAGTTGTTGCAGCCTGCTAGGCTTGCTCTGTTATGTGCTCTTCTGAGCCAGGTGCAATAACTCTTCCTGGGAACCCATCCTGGAACAGATGACTGTTCTTTTGTTCTCAAAATACAGACAGTCCTTCCTCAAACTAATCCCTTGGTTTTGCTCTCCTGCAAATACTGGGCAATCTGTACAAAATCCCCTGCGATTCTAGTCCGAGTGACTCCTTGTCATCCCCTGGTATGGATTGTATAGCCATGACTGTCTTCCAAAAGTCCATCATCCTGAAGTACTAACAGTGATGAAATCACAAAGGGGGGGTCTTGAACAGTATAGCAAGAAAAAGCCAGAGAGCCTTTTACGTAAATGGAGACGCAGTAGGTCCATCTGAAGCCACATGATCTGTCGTCTAGCATGCTTTTTGGCATCCTCATATGGTGTTCAAGCTCTACCACATGTTTGATAAAGTTGTTTTGTGTTATACTTGAAATGCTCTTATGAATATATGTTATGATAAAGAGACCATGCACATTTATAGTTGATTAAATTAAGGATTTAATAATGTAATCAAAATACAGCTGTAATTACTGTTAGTTCACTTACAACAATACTACCACTATTCCAGAATCTAAGCTATAAATAATGTTCTTATAGTCAGTTGTTACACCATAAGCTTCCTTGGTGTTGTGTTCATCCTTCCAACATTCCTCTAGATTCCAAGATCCATGCTCTTGCCTTCTTCTAGTGGAAGGTAGGTTACGGGTGCCTGGTTGCAGAAGGATAAAGATGCATTAGAGAAGAAAATGCCATTCCTTGTCTGTTCCTAGCTGTCACTATTTATCCTTTGCTGTATTTCTTCTCTTATTTTCTCTTACCCAAGTACATCCGTTTGTCGTGCGACACAGACTCCGAAACCCTGTATGACCTCATGACCCAGCACTGGCACCTGAAAACCCCTAACCTGGTCATCTCTGTCACTGGGGGCGCAAAGAACTTTGCGCTCAAGCCCCGGATGCGCAAGATATTCAGCAGGCTGATCTACATTGCCCAGTCCAAAGGTAAAGATCTGCCTATCTCTTTTTTTTTTTTTTAAATTGCTGCCTAATGCTGTTGGGGAGGTAACAGCTTAAAGGGTCAGCAGGGAAGCAGAGTTGGATTTTTGTTTCTGTTTGGCTGGTGCACTTGTGGCAAATGTGACCTAATGATTTCGAGTAACAGGGTTGAGAGCTACTCATCAGGTGCCCATGATAACATCAGGTAAGTTGTGTAGCATATCTTTTGTGTTTAATTGAAGAACAAATACCTCCTCTGAGGTAAGGTCTTGAGAGGGGATTGGGTTGTGGTATCTTAAAGGTCATGCATTAGGAGGGTGGGTATTCCACTGCTTTCTCCCAGGTGATTGGGTGTTGTCCCCAGGGGCCTGGATTTTCACAGGAGGGACACATTACGGGCTGATGAAGTACATCGGTGAAGTGGTCAGAGACAATACCATCAGCCGGAGCTCAGAGGAGAACGTGGTGGCTATTGGCATCGCGGCCTGGGGCATGATTTCCAACCGAGAAAGTCTGATTCGCAGTGGTGATGATAACGTAAGAAACATGTACGGTTGGTGGGGACACAAGGCAGAGGCTTGGCTGTCAGTTGTACCGACTCATTGATACTGTCATCCTGTGTGGCAGATACACCGCTGTAGCTCGCCTTGTCTTTTGTCCACTACATGTTGTAGATCACAGCTAAAAAACCCAGTGTGCTAGATGAAAAAAAAAATTTTAGTTTACTGAGGGTTGTAAGGTGGTTTGGGGGTTGAACTAGATGATCTCCCTTCCAACCTAAAAAATTTTGTGACTCTGGGAGGCGCTGAAAGTAAGTTTGCCACAGATTTAATGTTTCTGCTGGCTGAAGGAAGCATGCATTGCTTAACAGGATCTCTGAAAGGATTAAACGGTTGCAAATAAGTTCTGTCGCTCTTGTAAAAGAAAATATTCATGTCTGGAAATATTTATGCTTTACTCTTGTATAGGGTTTCTCTCGCTGGCTTTGCTGCTGTTGGACTGCCAGTGAGCAGTGTCTCAAGTCAGGAAATCCTGACTCCTAACTAATGAGGAATAGTTGGTGGCTGGGGGTTCAGCTCTCACTGACTTGTCTTTGAAGGCTTGTGCGTGCTCTGCCCCTGTTAAACGCTGTGCTTGTGCTTCTAGGGGTACTACTTGGCCCACTATATAATGGATGATCTCAAGAGAGACCCGCTCTATTGCCTGGATAATAATCACACCCATCTCTTGCTGGTTGATAACGGCACCCATGGGCACCCGACAGTAGAGGCAAAAGTACGAACTCAGTTAGAAAAGTACATTTCAGAGCTGGTTATCCCAGGTAGGTGTGGGCATCAGGTTGCAGACCTCCTTCCCTTTAGTCCTTGCACGCTTTGGGCCTGATTAACACTATTTTATGAGAACGAGGGAGTAGTGGTGGCATCCCTTGAATGCTAAGCTGGAAGGGATGTTTTAACTGCATTACATCTTGAGCACTTTCAGGAACAACCAGGCTTCTTCAGAGCAATATCCTTCCCCTCGTCTTTCTTTCTGTATGTGATAATAGTCCCTTGTGGGACACAGCAAATAATCCATTTCAGCCATCCAGCCCTTCCCTCTCTTCCTGCTGGGCTATCTGTTGGAAGTTGGCCCTTCTTCTTCCCACCTGGAATTCCAGGCAGCTGAAACACAACTACACAGGAGCTGAAATTAGGCTTTTCCTAGAATATTCACTTATGAGGGTGGTTGATTCATCTGAAACCTGCTCCTAAATAATTTCTCTTTCAGCTCCTCCTTTGCCAAAGAGTGAAAAATTAAAAGCCTGTCAGGGAATTCTTAGTTAATGAGTTTTTTGTGGGTTTTTTTTTCTTTTTTTTTCTTTTTTGTTTTCCTGTGTATTAAGCTCAAACACACTTGCTGTTAGTCATCATGAAGCACCCAGAATCATTACAAAACTTAGTATGTCTTTTAAATTCTAGCTCCTAGGTTTACAGAGTTGTTAGCTTTCCTTTACAAATGAAAACGTGAAGTCAGAGGTTCTGAATCTTCAACTTGTGATAAGAACCTTGCACCTAGACTCAAAATGGTCAAAGCAGGACATAAATAGAATAAAATCAGGTGTTTGGGGGGCTTTGAAGCTAGTAAAAAAAATTGATTTGGAGCAGGAAAAAAAGTATCTGGTGGAGAAGGGTGTCTGAAGCCAGCTATGCAGAACATTAGGCAAAACTCTCTTTTCATTAAAAACGGGAAAAACTGTTAATAGACTTGGCAAAATCAACAGTAAACTCATAGTGGAATGTCTGCGTGAACTGCTTGGAAATTCTTTCATTGTACTCAGAAAAAATAAGTTGTTCAAACTGTGTTAATGGGTTGAATGTTTTTCTTTTTTTTTTTTTTTTTTCTTTTGACATGTTTCACAGAGTCTAATTATGGTGGGAAGATTCCAATTGTGTGTTTTGCCCAAGGTGGAGGGAAAGAGACTTTGAAAGTAAGTTTATTTACTTATTTCCAGGAGCAACAGTAGGGATATTACTTTAATATTTAAAGACAGGTTTCTCCACAAGCAACATGATGAAGTAGGCAGACATATTATTTACTCAAGCTTGCCCAGCACTTGCTATAGCACCTTGCTTGCAGTTTTATTTAAGCTTATGAAGTTTGTTTCAGTTAACATTTTCTATGCAAAATTTCTGTCTCAGGCTGACAACTTTGGGCTGGGATAGTTCAGTTTTCTTAGTTCTCCCATAACAAATCCAGAACAAAAAAGTTTGTTTCTTGTGTTTATTTGAGCAGCGATCAGAAAAGTCTTTGTCAGCCACGTAGCACTTGATGCTTTTTACACAAATTTGCCTAAACTTTGATTTGGGAAAACTTGGCTTGCTCACGTGCAGTGGAGATTAGTGCAATTAGTGCGAGTTCTTGATCTGTCTCAGTGTTAAACAACAGGATTGTTACTTCTTCCTCTACTCTGCAAGAGTGATGATGAGTGGTAAGGAGGGTGGAACTGAGGGACCAAAGGGACCTGGGACCAGAGGATGTGAAATCGGGCTGTGTGGGAAGGGAACAGCCTTGGTGGGAGAGGACGAGCTGGCTCTGACTTGCAGCAAGACAAAGAGCTGACATAACCCGGGCTGAAGGACCTTGAATTCAACACACAGCCTCTGTTACTGCTTTATTGCTCATGCTAATCCATCGGTCTGAACCACTCTGAAAGTTCAGATCATTATCCCAGCCTCCCTGTATGTTTCCTGGGTGTTTTGGTTCCGTTCACATGATGAATTCTAGCTTTGCCCACAGGCAGGTTGCAGGTGAATACAGATGCAGAGTTCAGGGTTTTCATCAGTGGTCCTAAAATGAAGTGAAGCGTCCATTCAGGTTTGAGAGCAAAGCTTTGCCGCAAATGACGTGTTGAATATGCCCATCTCCTTTTAGTTCCAAAATTCTTGGAAATCTCTCAGATCTAAGAGAGGGTTTGACCATGGTGAAGGAGCTGTTTCTATGTGCCGTGCAGTGTAGGTGCGTGGGCAGCCTTGTGATTACAGGGGTGTTACGGAGAGAACTCAAATCCACTGCTGAGAAATGATCCCTAACACAGGCTTCCTAGCTAACTAATCGGAATGAATGAAAGCCCTGGTAAATCAAATGCCTCATTCCTGGCAAGAGGCTCCTCTGAAAAAGAACTGGAGGATAGTACACTTGAGGGTTTATGTCCGTCTCTTGGCTATTTGTCAGCGTTACTAGCCCATTGAGACATTCATCTCTGCCTTTTTGCTCATTTGTAGGTGAAACCGTTTTCTCAAGGAGTAAAGCGAGTGTCTGATCAGCCCACAGTGACACAGCACGTTTCATGCTGTGGATGTCTGTCCTTGCCATGCCCTCCTCTTGGCCAGGAGAGACTCCCTCTTCCTCAGCTTCTGTGGCTGGTGCATGACAGGAATCAGCCCCAGCACAGGAGAAGTAAAACTGTTTCAAGCTTCTGTTTTAAAGTTCCTGTCAAGTAAATCTCGCACTTTAGCTGGGCCCTTCTTAAGAAAACCATTTGGGTCTAGTTGGCAAGAAAGAACACCTTGCTTTTATTGTGGACCTGTTGTCCAGTTTACAGGAGTAATGTGCTTACAGTTTTAATAACTCCAGGTTGATTTTTCTCATTAAACTCTCTCTTCAGGTAGTGAATAAACATTCTGTCTTTCCCATGATTGATGCATTGACTCCTTCTGTGCAATTTGCTGGCAGACAGCTTGTATTCTGGTGGCTGTGTCCTCAATGGTTGTGACGCAAATGAAACAAATGTCTCCTGTTGTGGTCTTTGCAACTGGAGGGCTAACAACCCTTCCAGCATTGCTTCAGCACCTTTTTTTTTTCTTGCCCATAAGCAGTGTACACCACTTGTGTGAGAAATCACATAACTGGCTACTTGGAGATGTGCGGTAACACTGGAGTTCAATGTTCTCATGATGCTACAGAAGTGATCTCTGTGTAAAAAACCTGCTGCTTGGACATCCAGCAAATAAAGCCAGAGCCCTCGTACACGAGTAATGCCACACCATGAAACAGCGGTGACTCTGGCTGGACAATGCTCTAATGTGCCTTGAATGCCATTTCCCCTTGGCAATGTTCCTGTTCATCAGCTCTAACATTTGGCAGATGGTGATTTCTGTCCCTCAGTTTCTGTGGGGCTCTTCACAGCTCTCTGTCATCTGTTGTAAAGGGCTGGCATTGGTAAGGTAGCAGTAAGCAAAGTACTACTCATGGGTTTCTGTTTTTCTCACCTAAGTCAAGCCTCCAGCCTTTAGGCCTTCTTAGGGAATAGTAGGTTCTAATAACACAGTTGTGCTTCAAGTGGTCACCTCTCTCTCTCCCTCCCTAGTCTATCAATGTGGCCATCAAGAGCAAGATTCCCTGTGTCGTGGTGGAAGGCTCTGGCCGGATCGCTGATGTTATTGCTAGCTTGATAGAGACAAAAGGCACTTTTACTTCTTCCTGTGTCAAGGAGACCTTGCTCAGGTATCTGCCTCGCACCATTTCAAGGCTCTCGGAAGAGGAGACGGAAAGCTGGATCAAGTGGGTAAGTGTGTGCTACTGCAGGGAGCTAGCAAGGCTGAGAGTGGGAGAAGGGCAGAGGATACAGGGGGTCAGGAACAGCTAGTGACTTCCAAATCAGGGATGTTGCTCTCTACCTTTAGGATGTACAGGGACATGTCCGTGGGGGTTTAAAAAAGAAATATTCTGAACTCTTATATGGATTGGAACAAAAGGAGTGGGAAACTGCAGTCTTTTGGAAAAGTAGCGCATGCCTAGGCACAGGAGAGCTAAGGCCAGATGTTTTCTGTCTGCTCCCTGGATGCTTTTGTGGTTCCTCTGGAGCACTGGCTGCTGGATGTGTCTCTTGTTTGATGTGATGGATGGTGTTGCAATTTTTCTGCGTGCTTTGTGAAGGTGGAGAAATTGGATATTTGCTGAATTGGGCCTCACAATGCTAAATCCCGCTGAATTGGGCAGAGACAAATGGTTATCGCTGCTACCACACAGACTTTCAAATCATAGTGTTCTACTTCAGGATTCTCTCATTTGTTCCAAAAGTTCTTGTCTTTCTCCCTGCATCACTTAAGTATTTGGCAGGACAGTCCCTTGCAGACTAGGAGTGGAGTGTTTAGGACTAGAGGCTTGGTCAGTATTTTGCCACAGCAGCATCCCTGCACCATCCCCACTGCGACGGTTAGCACAGACATACTGGTGCTGTGGGCATGGGGTGCAGCTGGAGGTACAACAGTGCACATACACCAGCAAATTCTCCTTTTGCTGCTCTTTGTCTCGTTGACCAGAGCTAGAGCCTTCAAGATGTAGTCACTGTTGTGATCTCATAGGTAACTGTTTATTACAGGAGTGGCTTTTGGAGACTGGGGAAAGTGGAGAAGTAAGGAGAGCATCTGCTCTTTGTCTCAGGAAACTCTTCTACCTCTCCAGTGACTGACCTTCAGATGGATCTATTTTTTAGCTATGCTTTTGTTCTTAATAGAGACAGAAGAAAAGGGAGCTCCAGAAAATTCTTCATGTTCTGTTATATTTTAGAAGTCTTAGTTCCAACAACGCTTCAGCTCACTGAACAATCCATTAATTTGAGCTAATTGGCTTTCTCAATTAACTGCCCAATGCTTTATCCTGGGATCTGATTCTCTCTTCCTCACTTGGTTAGTCATCTCCTACCCACCTTCACAGTGGGGAGTGATTGCATATTCAAACCTCAAAGTTCATAATGGGGGATGGAAAATGTTATATTGCTTCCCGTACACTTCAGGCCCCTTCTCTCAGCTCTCTGTGCGCACCCCCCGGCTTCTTTTTTAGTGAATGCACCATTGCAAGTTGTCTGCAGGCCCAAACACTCAAACTTCTGTGTGTATTTTCCTTGATACGAACCAAGCGAAGCTGCTACTGTTGAAGTTTAAGGAGCTATTGTTACTGGTAAGGCCTGAGTCTTCTTGGTCAGAGCTTGTCAGAGTGGGTCCATGGGACAACCTACAAGTTCCGCTGGGCACAGCAAGCTCCACTGGACCCTGTTTTGAGCAGCGGCGTCTGCAGAGCTGTCTTACAATCTCAACAACCTTTTACTTCTGTATTAAGAAGCTTGCAGGAACAGGGCATGGCCTTTTGCAGAGGCAGCCCTGCAGAAATCAGGTTTGAACTCGGACTTTGAGCTTGGGGGCTGTGGCATCCAAACGTGAAGAGGAAGAACTGCCCTCTGAGCAGACCACGAGCCTCTGGTTTCCAGAAGGAGCTCCGCACTGGAGAGCGGGCTGCTGCTGAAGGCACTCTTCCCTGTTCGGTCACCTGGCCAGGCTCTTCACAGCTGAGCTGAGCTGCCTTGGTGTGCGCCTTGTCCTTCAGTCAAGACTGGCTATGATTATTTGTTCCTTATGTGGTAGGAGTAACTTTATAAGGCTTGGTTATGTGAGAAATTATCTGTTTTTGACAAAGCGCAAGGAAGTGGGAACAGTGTTGTCTAATAAACTGCTAGGCGTTTGTTGAAACTTGTGCTGTCGCAGTCAGTTTTTTTTCTTTACGAGTAGTTTCTAATTACCAAGATTATATCTTTTTGGTGATGATGTTCTGCAGAGAGCGAATCACAGTTATTTGCTCTATGTTCAGAGGATAATTAATCTTGTACTTTGACTTTAAAATAAATCTCATAATCTACTTCTGTCTGGACTTGATTAAATTTTAACTGTACATGGAAACAGGACTGATGAGAAGCAGCTTTGCTACGATGTGATGGGAAATTTCTTTTAAAGATGCTGTAGGAGATCAACTACTGAACAGCCTAGATTGCTTTGAGATGGAACTTCTTCTTTTTGTAGATCAAAGAAGTCCTTGAGAACCCTCATTTACTGACAGTTATCAAAATAGAAGAAGCTGGAGATGAAATTGTGAGCAATGCCATTTCTTTTGCTCTGTACAAAGGCAAGTAATTGTTTTTCTGTTCTCTTTTTTTAATAGAGTATTTTAAAATAGATTTAATAGATTAATAGGACACTGAGGAGCCCGAAGGAAATGTGCTGATTTGGACTGATGAGGTGCTCCTAACAGCTCATTCGTGGCCTATGTTGGGCCATAAATATGTCTCTAAGCCTCCAGCATCCTCTAAAACCCAATCTGAAAGATGCATGTGAGTTGGGGAAAGACACATGATAGTGGTCTTGTCAGGTAGAGTATGAAAAGCAGAGGTGAATAAGTATGCCAAGAAGATCCTCTGTCTCTGGTCTTTTACCTAGAAGACTGTTCTTCCTCTGCAGCTTTCAGCACCAATGAACATGACAGAGACAACTGGAACGGGCAGCTGAAGCTGCTGCTGGAGTGGAACCAATTGGACCTGGCCAGTGATGAGATCTTCACCAATGACCGAAACTGGGAGGTACAGACCACTTATGTCTGAGTACAGTGACAGGGGAGCAGTGGGAAGGGAGACCTGGTCACAGCAGCCCCTGTCTCAGCACCCAAGCCTCTGTGATAAGTAAGAGTGTCTGTTCCTCCGTGCACTGACACCCTTGATTGCAAAGGTTGTCTGCTCGTGCCAGAAGGACTCTAGGCCATCCAGCAAAGACAATCTCATACAGGAAAAAAAAATGATTCTGATGAAAAAGTGGCAATTAGCTGTGTGTGCCAAGTCCTTAGATAAGCTTTGTGTCTCACACGCTCCTTAATATTTGCCTTTCTGTTTCTTCCTAGTCTGCTGACCTGCAGGATGTCATGTTCACAGCCCTAGTGAAAGACAGGCCCAAATTTGTCCGTCTCTTCCTGGAAAATGGCTTGAATATGAGGAAGTTCCTTACCACAGAGGTCCTTAGAGAGTTGTACACCAACTACTTCAGCAGCCTGGTGTTCAAGAACCTGCAGATCGCCAAGAACTCCTATAATGATGCACCCCTCACCTTTGTGTGGAAGATGGTTGAGGACTTCCGAAGAGGTCTCAAAAGAGATGACAAAAATAACAAGGATGACATAGCCATACATCTTTCAGTAAGTGATGAACACTTTGATTCCACTATGCATCCACTGGAAGGATAAAACAAAAAAAAATAGTTTCTGGTATAGCAGGATTTGCTTTAATAGTCTGAGCCATGTTTTACATCTAATGTACTGCCCCATTTTAGAAATGCATGTAAGGGTCATTTAACTGCAAGGAAAATAGATTAGTTTATTTGGGTGTTGAGTTAAAATATTTTCTGTTAGAGCAACCACTCCTCTAGTTATGCTTGGATTTTATACCAATATAAATTCAGAGTCTGGTACAGAGGTGCTAACTGGGCATGAGGAATCTGGACTCATATTTTGGTACAGGCTCTTGTTTCTTAAAGCTTACTTTCTGTAGGGTGTCAAGCACCTTCTGGACTATTTGTTTCATTGTCAAGCAGCACCAGACTTCTTAGTTACCACATCACAGTAGGTCTAAACATCAGATCCAGATCTGAGTTTCGAAACTGTAGCTCAGGCATCAGATAGGAAACTTTTGAAGTCAGTTTTTTTTGCTTCAGAGATGCAATGCAACACATATGACATTTGGGGGAAGCTTGATTTAAAAATGCTGATTAGCTTTGAGAGTTTTCATTAAAGCTTGTGGCTCTTAAAAGTTTTGTTACTCGGGAGTCATTTTGTGATGGCTTTGCCATCCCCAGGTGCTAACTGCTCTAATGCAAAGCAGATAGTGGTATAGAAATTCCTTTCTAAGTTTCTTTGAAGTTCAGAGTCTTGCTTAAACACGAAAGATATATCGGTGTAAAGTCAGTGTTCCTTTTGGAGGATGCCAAGCTGTGAGTGAGGCTGTCTGAACTGCATGGGTTAAAGCAGAAAGGGACTTTGACCTAAAATGTCCTTTAATGCCCACTTTAGGAAAAGCAGGAAGGCTGCTGCTTCCACACCAACAGAAAAATATAAGTCTTTAATATAAATATAAACTAAAGTTAGTGTGTGATAAGTGACACATAGCTGAGAGAGAGGATCAGTGGGCTGGCTGTAAAAGGAAGAAAATATGAAAGCAACAGTGGCAGGCTAGGATTTCTTCCAGTTGAATACAGTTTGGTGAGCTTGGGTCTCAGGAGTTGTTGCTCTTTCTTCCAGGATGAGTGTCCTATCACAAGGCATCCGTTGCAAGCTCTGTTTATTTGGTCAGTTCTTCAGAACAAGAAAGAGTTGTCTAAAGTCATTTGGGAGCAAGTAAGTTGAATTGTCCTTTACTCCTCCTTGCAAGCAGCACGGTGGTGTTCCTTTTCTTTGGTTTGTAGGCCTTTGAAGGCTCTAATCCTCACACACACAACCACAAGAGGTAATTGCTAGATGGCTCTGTAACTGGATTTAATATTACCCTTTTTGTGTTTGGGGGTGGGTTTTATACACCCAACCAGTTCAGGATGGTGGACAGTGAAGATGGTAGTGTAGCTCGTGGCAGAGCAGTCGCTCTTATGTGAACCCTCAGCCAGCGATGCAAAGCTGATATATAACTATCAAACACGAGAACTTTTCAGACTGGTCGCAAAGTTGTTGCCACACCAGTACGCTGATGGTTACCATTCATTTTGTGGAACTGGGTCTTCATTTGTGAGTCTTGACTGGGAACTGAGCCGCTGCAAAAAAAGGGGGATAACTTTTAAAGAGTTTATCGCATTCTTTTCGCAGAAGGCTTTGCATGACTTAACTCTTTCTCCGTAGACCAGAGGCTGCACTTTGGCAGCGCTTGGGGCCAGTAAGCTGCTGAAAAGCATGGCAAAGGTGAAGAACGATATAAATGCTGCTGGTGAGTCTGAGGAGCTTGCTAATGAGTATGAAACAAGAGCAGTAGGTAAGTGCTTTCTTCCACTCCCCTAGAAATTTAATAGAAGAGGTCAGGAAATTGTTTCCTTTCTTGGCACATGACTTCTTTTAATGATTTCCAGGTCTGATGTGTAGCAATGATTGCATAGTGATGTTTTTATTTTGTACAGAAAACCAAACTGGTAACCCTGCTGTTTTTGTTCAGCACAATGCAAGGCAAGATAATTCATTCGATTTGCCTGAAATGCTGCCTGGAAATTCACTTTGACTTGTAAAGAAGAGAAATGACATCTCAAAAGGAAGAAGAAAGAAAGCTTTATTTAGAGAACTAGATATCCAAAATTAAATGCTTCCCTTTAATGTAAAAATGTGGTTTTACTGCTTGGAAATCTCTTCCATACCATCTGTTCCTAGTAGAAACTGTGTCCTGTCTGAACAGTTTGCCTCCAAAAGTGGATGTAGGGATGGAGGGTTGGTAGAACATTTGTTTCATTGGGAAGAAAAGGTACCTAACTCTAATGGCAAGGCTGAAAAGGAGTGCCCAGAAATAGCAAGGAGACCGGAGAAATAAAATAAACTTTCAGCATGAGTGCTGGTAACGTTCAGGTTGAGAAGAGACATCCTTCAAATGTGCAGTACTTTTGGGGACTGAGCATGAATTGCAAAAGGTAAAAAGTAGATTGAATTCCTAAATTCTGAACTGCAGAAGCACATACCTTCCTTATTCTAAGATGACAAGCAATACCGTCTCTCATTGAGAATGCAAATCTAGCTTTAGGGTTTTTTTCTTCCTTTGTATGATCTTTAGTTTATCCTACTGCAAGGACTGTCAGTAATTCAGAATTGAGCCCTGCATCTCATGGGCTGCAGTGACCAATAGCTTCTTATTTCATGAGGGCAACTGGTGCCAGGAGAGCAGGGGGATGTTTTTGGGGTTTTTTGTTTTTTTTTTTTTGAACTTCAATTTTCTGGAGGAATAATGCTGATGGTTCCTTAGTGTCTAGTTATCCTGCAGATTATTGAGAGAAACATGCTAATGAAAGCCAGCACAGCTGGCAGATGTCATGACAGGGATTTATTTGCAGCACCCACAACTTACAAATTGAAGATTATCTGTGATGCGCCCTGTGGAGCAGGACCTTGGCTCCTAAACTGGGAGGGAGATACAACACAGCGTTGCCTCTTGAGCTTTATGACAGGTTATGGCCTTGTTCCCTTGCCTGGTGCAGAAAACGGTGGATCTGTAACTGCAGTGCTCCTAAAAGCAGATTGTTTGTTCCTTTTCTGGGGCTCACAGCAGCTAGTTTTATTTTAATTTGGGTTTCTATCAGAAGGACTGCAAAGCTATTGCACTCTCCACTAAGGAGTGCCACGGGGCAATGCTGAAAATAACTTGCTCATTATCAGAATGTGTCTCCTACTTCCTGAGAGGAAAGCTGCTTAAACAGACATCCTTCAGGACTGATGGAGGAGTGAGCAGGTCCCACTGAAGTCTGTCTGTCGAGATCTATCTGTGTATTGCAGTGTATGTGGTAACACCAGCTGAAAGTATCAGTGTGTGTGCATCCTCGCTGTTGTGGTGACACAGCTGTTCGGGAAAAGCCTGGGAAAATGAGCTGTTGGAAAGAGGAGATGCTAGTGAACGCTGGCGTGTTTTATAAGAGGCTGAATTGCTCTTCAGGGCAGTTGTGCTTTGTCAGATGCACAAACAGAACTGCCTTCAGGTGCAAAACACCCAGAACTGGAAAGAGAAATAATTTTTCACTCTAAGCACGTTGTAAGAGGCAAAAATCTGTGGGCAGAATAAGATGCTTGTAGCTCTTCTAAAACAAGTATGTTTGCAATGCATTTCCCTGTGAAAAGCATCAGATTCTGCCCTTGTTTAACGCAGCTGTTAACATGGGACTACTGAGACTGACTGTGAGTCATTAGATCAGTATTAAATGAATGAAAAGAAGATGAAACAAGCAAATGTACTGAGTCATTTGAGTAGGAGTAGTTAATCTTTTTCCTACATGTTTTATTGCAGAACTCAATGCTGTCTCTGTATGAGCTGATTTAGTACTGCAGTTTTCCATCCAGGCATAAATTCTGTATGAAAGCTTAGTATATGCAAGTGGGGTTGTAAAGCAATGCACCCCTTGCTTTACCATGCTGACAATGCAGACAGAGTTCTTGTATCTGCATGCTTTAATATTACAAATATTACAGTTTGGAAGTCACTGAAGACAATTGCATCCAAGTTGGTGGGAAATTTGAGTCTGAAGTTGGAGCTCAGTGTGGGACTGCCTTTTTCCTCCAGAGCTGTTCACTGAATGCTACAGCAATGATGAAGATCTCGCTGAGCAGCTGCTGACCTATTCCTGCGAAGCCTGGGGAGGGAGCAATTGCCTGGAACTAGCAGTGGAAGCTAAAGACCAGAAGTTCATTGCACAGCCAGGGGTGCAGGTAATGTCACTGGAAGTCAGGTGCACAGATGCTGTAACTCCTGTGATCTGGGTGGCTTAAAAAAAAATGAATATTCTTTATGTGAAAATGCCATGTCCACATTGAACAGTCTGTGAAAGGCAAATGCTCAGACACTGTCTCGGTAGAAGTGAGAGCCTCCAGGCAATGTTTCCCAGCCCTGTGAGCACCAACTGAGCGTTGCACAGCTGCAGCAAAGCTGTGTCCTGCAGTACGCTCCCAGGACCAGTGTTTGCAGTGCTGTGAAGTACAATCCGGGGAGCACTGACGGGGGCAGGTGGGGGGAACACGGTGTGAGGTTCCTTTTCTTGAAAGAGAAGCTGGCTGTTTTTGTTGCTGCTAGAACAGATGAGGATATTTTCTTCTTCCCTGCAGAATTTCCTTTCCAAGCAGTGGTATGGGGAGATTTCAAGAGACACTAAGAACTGGAAGATTATACTGTGTCTGCTCTTTTTCCCTTTGATTGGCTGTGGTTTCGTCTCATTCAGGTAATCAACTGGCTTCTCATTAGCAGAGGCAAAGCAAGTCAGTTAATCATAGAATCAGGCTGGAATTCAGGCTGGAAGGGACGTTGATCATCCAGTCCAACCCTCTGCTCAGAGCAGGGTGAGCTGGAGCAGGTTGCCCAGGACTGTGTTCAGTTGGGTTTTGATTATCTCCAAGGTTGGAGACTCCACAGCCACTCTGGAGAACCTGTGCCAGTGTTCAATCACTCTCAAATAAAGACATACAATTGCTGAGTAAACTTCTAAAGATTGTGTCCTCACTCAGATATGGAGTTGATATGCCAATTTATTTGCATGCCTAGTCAGTGGATGCAGAATGGCATTACCTTTAATGTCCTGTGCTAGGCTTTGCTCCTTTCTCGTTTTCACTTTGATCAAGAGCACAAATGTTTCCAGGCATGAAAACTATGCTTTGAGACCTTTTCCCTCTTTTAATTCCTCAGGAAAAAGCCTGTGGAGAAGAGTAAGAAACTCTTCTTGTATTATGTGTCTTTCTTCACCTCTCCCTTTGTGGTCTTCTCCTGGAATGTCATCTTCTACATTGCTTTTCTGTTGCTCTTCGCCTACGTATTGCTTATGGATTTCCAGAAGGAACCTACAGTCCTGGAGATGATCCTTTACGTCCTCGTCTTCATTCTCCTTTGTGATGAAGTGAGACAAGTAGGCAGCGCTTGCAAACCAAAAATGTTTACTGCTAGATTAAAAGCCTTGTGGGTTTTCCCCTCCTAGTAAGGCAGTGTAGGCTGTTTCAAAGTTACAGGGGAACCACTTCCTGGGAGATATGTTCAGGCAGTTCAAGGCACAATGAATATTTTCCCCCCGATGTTTAATTCCTACTTGTGCCCCAATAGCTGCGGTGTCCATGCACCTAGAGGAATGTGTATTGACTTTGAAGCTGTGTGGATAAACTGATGCCAGTGGAGATATTTCTCAGGAGTGCTGGGCTTGGATTGCCAAAGCAGTTGGGAGCAGGAGGTTAGATTTAGCACATGTATCTGGGTGCATATTTCTAGATCAAGCGATTCCTGCCTGTCTTCTCCACATCCCCCCCACCTTTTTTTTTTTTTCTGTTTTGACTGACAACAGGTCATTGTGTATTTCTGTTTATCTTTTAATCATAAATGCAATTTTTGCTAGTTTCACGTAGTCCGCAGGGCCAGCTTTGGGCTGCCTGCATTGCTGGTGTGGTGTGGGAACAGTGCATGGGGCTGCCTGTATAGCCAGCTGCTTAGTTGGTATTCTTCCCACTTCATATGTAAAGGGACATCTGAAATATGTTGGTTTTCAGGCAACCTGGTCTCTACCAGTCAGTGTTCGGGGCAGTGGGAAGATGCAGGGGAAATGGGGAAAGAAATGGGTGTGTGGTTTCAGGGCAGCGCTGCTTTCTGATTGTCCTCTCAGGCATTACCCCCCGATGAGTGTCTGTGGGTGATCTGCTGGGTCAGACCACCCTGCAGCGACATTTCCTACACGAGCTCGAATGGCATTGCTGAGCATTGATGTTACTGTGCTTTGCTTGGTGTGTGGTCTTTTTCCTTTTTAATCATAAAGGTTGTACCCTGCTTAAGGCAACTTTACTTGCCAAGGCAAATAGGGGAAAAGTAAAAGACTCTGTTGCAATGAAAACACTAATTGAGTGTTTGTTTCTGCTGATTTAGGTTCTGATGTCTCTGGACCTGTCCTTGCACTTCCTGTGTGTGTCCCCAGCAAAAGCCCTGGGGAAAGCCTTGGGGATAAAACCTTTTTTCCTACCAATGTCACTATGTCTCGCTACCCTGAGCAAGCAGAATAACATCAGCTCCCAGTAATCCCATTAACAGCTAGTGGCCAGACTGCACCGGTTTGATTGTGGGTATGAAGGCAGCTAAAGCAGACTTTATTGAAGATTTAAAGTTCTCTTAAGTCAGTGTCCTGCCTGCAGAGCAGTGTCCCAGTCCTGTAAGCTTCTCCGGAAACTTTCTCCCTGGCTTCCTCCAAGTTAGATTGGGTGTGCATGGGTCTAACTCTGCAGTCAAAATTGCGTCTGTGTCCTTAATATTTAGAACCAAGAGGTATGTCTTACATTTTGTATCCACATCAAAGGAAAAGTAAGAGTAACATTCCCTGTGGTCCCACTGTAGCTGCTGCAGTCTGCTAGTTTTGGGGAGAAATCAGCTCTCCAGTTAGAGACTGGTGTGTCTGTAGAGGTGGCAGCTACTAGAAATTGTTCCAAATTTAAAGCAGATTGTTTCACCACCCAGGAGAAACACCTGTATCATCACTGTATCTGAGCCGTAAGCTGCTGGCTCAAGCCTTCTTTCACATCTGAAGCTCCTAGAGATTTTTAGCTGGAGCTACTTTCTGGTGTCCCATTTAGAGCTGACGTGGCAATAGCGAAATTGAAGAGGCCTTTTTCCTGCCATCTTCTTAGCCACCTGGATGTAGTCTCCAGCCAGGTGAGTGGGTAGGCTGGTGGCGTGCACAGGAAAGCCCTGTTTTCTCAAATGGAGAAAGAATCTGGAGAGAACCTCTGTGCATGGTAACTCCTAGCAGTGAGAACTGCTTGGTATTTGAAGGACTGTACTGCCCTGCAACCTCAGGTGTTCTTATTTCTTTTTTTGCTTCTGTTTTGTCTTGTTTCGGGTTTAGACCAAAACCTGTTGCCTTTCCTCCATCCACAATTGTGCCCTTAATGGAAGAGGCGTCAGGCTTAAACCTGCTGCGTTTAATGCAGCCGTAGTGCGGTGCTTTGTGCAAGGCATTTGGACACTGCAGCTGGCTGTTCACATCAAACACCACTTCACTGCCACAGAGCAGAACAACTTGGGTTTGATTTAGGGAGTTACTAAACAGAAACAGCCCCATGTCAGGGGTGTCAGATGTGCTGTTCCCACTCAGCGCTCAACCTTTTCTACCTTAGGTATTTAAGAAAGTTATGTATGGGTCCCCAAGATGCTGAAAGCAGTGTCTGTAATATCTTGATACCTGCTCATCTTGTCCATCTTTAGCAAAGCCAGTCATCGTATGAAGAAAACACACCAGTTGTGCAACTAGACTGGCAAAGTGGGGCAGTCTACTTACAGCTCCCTCTGCATTTAGAAGAAAATTCCTCTCAATCTCTGTTTCTCTTAAAAGTGATGAAAGCAGAAGTGCCTTCCTTGGATATGTTAGCTATAGAGAGGGTCACTGATCAGTACTCTACTGAGCTGTGGTTAGAAAACAAAAAAGAATTATGATCAGAGACTCAATCTGCTCCTTCAGGCCAGGTGGAGGTTTCTCCTGGTAAAGCTGCTTGTCGTAATGAGTCAACTCGACTTGGATCCAGAGGTTGGTTCTTGCACAGACTTTGGATCCAGGGTGTGCTAGCAGTTGTTCAGCCTGGGAAAGGGCAGCTTCTCTCTAGACTTGCAATTCAGAAATAAAGACAACTAATTACAAGAATAAATTAACCCTCATCTTTGATCAAAGCCATGCAAGCTTTGATCAAAGCCATGGGCAAGGAAGCAATCCTTGCTATTGCAGTGGGTGGAGTACTGACCCGTGAGGACATTCAGTGGGGACAGCTGGGGGAAGGAGGGGCGAGCTCCCTGTGTCGCTGGCCAGGGCTGTGAGATGGTTGCTTTCTGCTCTTTTTCCTTTCCAGTGGTACATGAACGGCAGTAAGTATTTCTCAGACCCGTGGAATGTTATGGATACGCTAGCAATCTTCTACTTCATAGCAGGGATAGCGCTCAGGTGAGTAGTATCTTCTCTTGTGGCTGTGTTACGGCTTTGCTTCCTTTCTTGGGTTTGACTACATCCTGTAACTAGATTTTGGGAAACAATGTGTTTGTGAAACTCCCTGTTCTTTGTGAAGGCCCCAAATACTGATAAGTCTTTACTCTAAATCTTTAAAAGCACGTGATGATCCTTGAGGTCTTTTCCAATCTTAATGATTCCATGGTTCTGAGATTCTAAATAAAATGATCAGGGGAACACCTGCGCATAGTGTTTTATTTTTGCTTACTGGAAGTTGAGTCTATCCCTGGAATCAAAGGTGTCTTTTCTAAACTTGGATCTTTCTAGGCCAGCCCATCTTAAAGCTTAGCTTTGGATGAGCATTTTTAGAAAAGGATGACTGAAGTAGGCTTAGGTTTCATGACAGTGACAGTGCCTTCAAGCCTGGCTATACAGAGCGCATCAGACACAGCTGCAGGGTAAGCTGGCTTGTAGCTCAGAGTCAGAAGCTCTTTGTGGTTTTCCTGGCTCCTATTATTGGCTGTTTAGTATGGTAATCTGGAGTCTTTTTGCTCTAGTGTGTTGTATTTAAGGGGCTGTAACTGTACCTACAACAGTCTGACAGAATGTCATTAGCTCACATAAGCTGTTTTACATGAATGGGTGCATTAGCAACCGTGACAAAGAAATGATGGAAACATGTTTTACAGCGCAACTGTTCAGCTGTAACTTAGTTCTTGTTGCCCCCGCGCAGCAGAGCGGTCATTGCACTGTGATGGTTTTGAAGAGCTGTGGGAGCAGCTAAAAGGTACAAGATTTATTTGCTGGTAGTAGTTGTAGAGGGGAAGAGGAGGCACAGGGATGATGTAGCTGAGGTAGGAGGTGTGTTAACCAGTTCTACCACCGGTCATCAGGTGGGAGAGTGCATGGGGCCCTGGATAGCTGTGCTCTGTTTTCTATTCTCCCTGTTTCAGTGTATCTTTACCTGGCTTCTGCACGCTTTACCCAATGCTTTTCTCTTAATTTTCTTTTACTGTCTCTATTAGGCTTCACTCATCTGATGAAAGCTCTTGGTATTCTGGGAGAGTCATCTTCTGTTTGGACTACATCGTTTTTACTCTGAGGCTGATCCATATTTTCACAGTTAGCAGGAATCTAGGACCCAAAATTATTATGCTGCAGAGGATGGTAAGATTCTGGCAGCTATTCAAGAGAGTCTAAATAAATTATGTGGCACCTCCTTTTTACTCGAGTGAAAATCATCACTGTTCTGATGATGACAGCAAGTTCTCTCCTTCTCTTAAATCTGCTAAATGGGATTAATTAAGATTTAAATAGGACCTAATTAAGAGCAGGGCCTTTTTCTCTCCCTTTGCACAGGGAGAGAATAAAGATCAAGCTGAAGAACAGAAGAGGAAATTTGTTTCCTGGTAGCTTTTGTCTTGCATGTCTCAAATGTTTTAGTGGCATATTCCATCACTCTTGTTGCTCACATGAGCATTCCCCAAACAAGACAATGATGATAAATGGTACAGGAGGAGGATTTCTGCCTTCCCCAGCATCCATCACACCAGTAACTGGAGAAGCAGGTGGTGAGGAGCCTCTTATGGAGTGGTCTGGCTGATTCTGTGCGTTGTAGCTGGAGGGGATGCTGTCACACTGACGTGGCTTGCTGTAGGTGTGGGAGCGAGGATCACTGGGGAGCTGGAGTAGGTCTGCTGGAATCTGTGCTGGGAGCTGATCTTCCCTCCAGGGATACCTCTGCACGCACACACACGTACTCCAAAGAAAAGAGATCTGAAGTGTGCTCAACATGGGGAGCATTTGGGGAATGGCACTCGAAGGGCACGGGAAGTGAGTATTGTTAAAAGGCTTTAGGAGAAGGTTTTCCCTGTTTTTCTGCATTTCTGCAGTGGTTGGGTTGTCTCTGTGCCACATCAAAGGATTGGCATGTATGAAATTTTAAAACCAGTTATGTGGTGACAATGGGAGTAATAGCGTGGGCTGCAGCTTACCCAGAAAGCCTTTATCTGGCCTTGTACCACTGCTGCAAAGTTGAAGTCTAGGGATTCCCTGGCCTTAGAGTGCCTTATGAGGTGGAAGCAATGACAGGATTGTTTGTTGTACATCATTCTCTTGTTTGGCTTTCTGCAAAGGGGATGAGTTTTTGAGTAAGTCTAATAATAATGACTCTTGGGGCTAGTGGAAGGGCAGGTCACAAAACTGTTGGCCAGTGTCTGGACTATAAACGTTGGTTTGAAGCCATCCAAAGTGGCATTTTTGGAAGTGGTGGCTGCTTCCACCTGACCCTCAGCTGCAGGGTCTGCAGCTACAGTTGTTGTTGCATAAACAATCTTTATCTGTGGATCTGCCTTTTGAGGGTGGAACCGTCAGATGCCGGAGGATATCCTGTATCCTGAAATGTGCCTTATTTTTATGGTTGTATGAATATTTTTGAAGCTCCTGGAGTGGGAATGATCAATTATTTGTGTGTTGGTGACTATAAATTTACGAAGCAGTGATTTGGAAACTTGCATTTAAATGATGCTAACTTGTGTGGGCTTTTCTAATATTTGTTCTTCACACTAATATCAAATCAAGGAGGAAAAAAAAGCTGTGTGCGTTTTGCAGCAGACGTGCAGTGGGGCACTGATGCGTTTGTCTGTTGTCCTTTTTCAGATGATAGATGTCTTCTTCTTCCTCTTCCTCTTCGCTGTGTGGATGGTGGCCTTTGGTGTGGCCAGACAAGGCATCCTGAGGAAGAACGAGCACCGCTGGGAGTGGATATTTCGATCCGTCATCTACGAGCCCTACCTGGCTATGTTTGGCCAGTACCCTGATGATGTTGACGGTAGCTATCTTCTGCGGGAATGTCTTCTGGGTTTACAGACGGCTCTGTCCTTTCAGTGTTTGCCCAGTCCTGTGTTGACCCCTTTCCTCCAAGCAGCAAGAAGGCAAGGTTTTGTGTCTGGTGGGGAGGTGGGGAAGGAGGAGGCCACACGTGTTGTGGTCAGTGGTGGTACCTGGGGCTGGACCCGACAGCAAGAGGGGGAAGGGGCTCACTGTTTGCTCTCCCCTCTCCCCCTTTGAGGTACCACGTACAACTTTGATCGCTGCACCTTTTCTGGGAATGAGTCCAAGCCCTTGTGCGTGGAGCTGGATGCCAACAACCAGCCCCGCTTCCCGGAGTGGATTACCATTCCTCTTGTCTGCATTTACATGCTCTCAACCAACATCCTCCTTGTGAACCTGCTCGTGGCCATGTTTGGGTACGTAACAAGGGAGTGATCATTTGCTTGTGCTCTCTGTATCGATATCCCTCCGAGAAAGGGAATGAAGTCCTGGGAAATGGCAGGAAGCCAGACCTTGTACTCTACCTGTGTCTTTGCAGAGGAATTGCTGGGAATAGTCTGAACAGGGTTCCCAGCTTGAAAGAGACCTCGCGAGTGAAGGATGGTGTGGGACGGTGAACAAAGGCAAGGTTATTCCGAGTTTCTCACAGCAGTCTGATCAAAACTGGCACAATGTCCTGGCCATGAACTGCTGCCTGTCCTTTTACTACTTCTCTAAGCATCCTTCGTGCAGTGGGCTTAGTACAAACCCCGGTGCTTCACACAGGGTGACAGCTGGGTCAGTGCTTTACCAGGTGCGAGCTGCTGCACTATTGCCTTTGCTGGGTTGAATAAATGAGATGTTACTGCAATCTGGTTATGACACTGTGGTTTTATTAACCAGAACTGCTGTGTGATGATGATGGTGTGTTAGTGCTCTAGTGGATCTGCTGTTTATTGTTCTGACGTATACCAGAGGCAATGGGCTGCATCTCCTAGGGACATACAAAAGGACTTTGTCTTGAGAAATGCCATCGCCTCTCTTTTTATGTGGTAGTTTAGCTGTCTGTGGGCCTACCGGTTAGGAGGCCTGTTCTGGCATCTTGTGAGGTGTTTGTTAAACCAAGCAGATGGATCACACCTGAAATACGGTGCTGGTACCTGCTGACTTGACGCATAGCCAGGGCTGAATTGCCAAATTGTGCCGTTGTGCATATTATCAAATATATATTGACCATATTGGGCCAACAGGAGCAGGGAAAAGTTTCCTCAGCTTTTTCTGGAAGTCTTTGTTTACACTGCGAGTTCTGACGCAGAGTTGAGTAATAATGCCAAGTCCTTCGTTATCAGGAGTGTGTTGCCCTCCTGCCTCATTTGTGAATGCAGTTGGACCGGTGCTGTGGCTCTGTTCCCCTTCCCAGCCCCGTTGCTTTTCTGCTTTACCTTCCCTTGCAGCATAACAACAATACTTACAACCCCTGGGCATCGTTTTTGAGGTCTGCTGTGTTTATTTTTGTGTGTTCTGATGGTACCTTGGCAGTGACTGGCTTGGCAGGAATTTACTTTGGCAACAAGAGTGTTTGCAGGAACTTCTAAGGACTCTTGGTTTGCCTCAAGAGGATCTGCCTTCTGAAGGATCGTGCCAATTTTTCCTGACCTGAGATGTATTAGTGTGATGAGTTGAGATCTGGGATCTGCTCTACCTTCTGCTCTGAACCTTTCTTCCCGTGCTGACTTGGACCCCAAAGATAGTCAGAAATGTGATTTTTGGCAAGGCAGCTAGGACTGGTGTAGCGTATCTATTTATTGTACATGTGTTTTCCTGACCTGCACAGGACCTGGGGACAGAAGACAATGCTTAGATTCCCTAGAAAGGCTGAAAGCAATTCACATTAATGAAGGAAACTGTAGCAGTAAGCCAGCTCTACCCTAGAAGCCTTTGATATTTGTTGAAACACTTATTTGAACAGCATCTAATAGTAAAAGTTCTGGTTTATACAGTTATGCCAGTAAAAACCTACATTTTGCCAGTTCAGCTTATTTTGTGGAAGGACCCAGCGTGAATTCTCTAATTACACTCTTGGAGCTTTGCATAGTTCACTTTAACAATAGACTGAACAGCTTAATCAGGAGCGCTGGATTGTACTGAACTCCCGAAGCCCAGTGGGCAAACAGCAATCCCAAATGTTTTTTTTTTCTTGATGC
This sequence comes from Syrrhaptes paradoxus, assembly GCA_013400615.1. Classification (NCBI taxonomy): domain Eukaryota; kingdom Metazoa; phylum Chordata; class Aves; order Pterocliformes; family Pteroclidae; genus Syrrhaptes; species Syrrhaptes paradoxus. The sequence continues at coordinate 27,297 of VZTO01010764.1, forward strand.
AGTTAGAAATGTGTGAAGCTGTGATGGCTCCTCCTAAGACCAGTGTGTATGTATGTCAATCTTTAATAATCCTGTTGTCTGTTAGAGCCCAGACTAATCAATCTCTTTTTCTATGTTGTAATTACAATTACATGTTAATTTTAACAACAGAGAACCCAACTTTTTCTTTGCATCCAGTATGTATTAGCTGAAAAGGATAAATATCACATTTTAGATACTTCCGAAATTCAGGGTTGTATTTACCTTCTAAAATGATAAATAATTTCCCCCAGGTGAAGGTTTTAGCTTATCTCATGCAGGGGTCCATTAGGACCTCGACACAGACATTTTGGAAGCATCCATCTGCCGTTTATGTCAGCAATGAAAGGTCAGGCAGACTGTGAGCAGTCTTGTGGTTGTTGTTTTGCTGGATTCATACAGTGCTTAGTACAGTAGGTTTGCTCCATGCCTGGAGCATGCTTAATGCCTCTACTAAAAATCTCAGGAGCTTTTCACTTTTTGTACATGTTCTATTTTTAGGTGGGTTGGGGTTTTTTTGCTTAGAAAGAAGTTAGCTGGTGAATTCATGAGACACAGTATCTTGTAAAGAAGGATCCTGTTCTGCTATGTCTAGGCTGGAAGGAAATTGCCTAGAGCTAAGGTAGTGAAAGTATGTGGAGTATTTTCTCCTTGTTCCTATCTTTTTCAGTTTATTTGCAACTTCAGTTTTGTTGTTTTGGTTTTTTTTTTTCTACTTAGTGTCTTCCATTTTCAAATGTCTCTTTAAAAAGACGACAAATTCAGCCTCCTAATCAGTAAAAATTACCAGCTCCAGGATGACTTTAAGAAAACATGCCCTGGTATAATAAAGAGAAATGCTGTGTTACTTGGCTCTGATGGATGTCTTTGAATAGCTAAAGCTGTCTATATTTTCTTTCTTCGCCTGTTAGCTACACCGTTGGATCAGTACAAGAGAACAATGACCAAGTGTGGAAGTTCCAGCGTTACTTCTTGGTCCAAGAATACTGCAATCGCTTGACTATCCCCTTTCCTTTTGTCATCTTTGCCTACATATTCATGGTGATGAGGAAATGTTTCAAATGCTGCTGTAAGAAAGAAAGTAAAGAGCCATCTATTTGTTGTGAGTAGGATTATTCCTTACTGCCTAGAAGTCAGCTCTGGGACAGGTGCATTGCAACTCTTTCATGGCATGGTGTGCTTCAACCAGGCAGTTAGTCTTTTGGGCAATTTCCAAGAGCAATGTAGACCTTTGAGGAGGTGGTTGTGCTGGAAATGAGGAGCAGCTGGTTCATGTTTCTCCATCAAATGCAAAACCACTGTGTTACTGGAAAACTCTAAGATTCAAATCCAAGCCCCTGGCTGCTTCTCAGCTGTAATCTTCCTGCAATATTCAAGGTGTGTTCTCTCTGGGCGGTGGGGAATTATGCTCCTAACTCTTTATGATAAAACTCTAATTGAGCATTGGGTTTGATCTGGTTAGAGAGCTTTTATGTTCTACCTTGAGACCTACTTCACTTGGGTACTGTGCAGTTGTCCAGTGCTTTCTTGTCCAAGCCATTTCGAGGCAGAATTACCTTGGGTGTAAATCCTATCGGTTTAGGGCTGCCTGTGCTGCTTCCTAGCCTTGAAAGGGTTTGGGTTTTTTTGTATTAGATCACTGAATAAATTCATGCAGAGCCTGCAGCAGCTGAAAGTCATCTTCGTGGTCTGCATGAAAGGGTAAACCATCCCATTTGTCATTAGCATCTGGTAGTGCATCCCCCCTGCACTGCTCCCAAGTGGCAGGGATCCCTGATCTTGCATGTTCCAACTGTCTAGGTAACTTGTACAAGATGTGGTCTTGGTCTCTGCTTGCCACTATACCTTCTGCAATTGCATTTATCTTTGTCCTTCCGTTACAACCTCCAAGGGCAGTCTAGTAGAGACCAATCTTCAGAGGCTCTTCTGCCTGCTAGTGAGGGATTAAAAGAGAATGCGGAGTGTCTCCTGGCCCTCTGGGCACAGCCAAATGGGCAAACCACCTCAAAACTGCAGGAGTGGCTGAGTCAGTCCTCTAGCTATTTCCCCCTTATTTACTCTGTCAGAGAGCACAGACATGAATGGCTTTAACAAGTTTTTTTCCCCCCAACAAAGGGAGTGTTTTCTCTTTTTTTTTTTTTTGGAAGTGCCATTGAGGAACAGCTGAGAGAGGCTAAGTTGAGTAATTGACAGACTTGTTTCCATCCATCAGCAACTTGACTGTTGCCCTGCAGCACAGGCTGGATTTGTTATTAGTTTAGGAGAAAGATGCCTGCTTTGGGGTATAAAATTCCTTAGCACTGACTGAATAATTCTGGCTGTCCAAATCACTGTTTGGTTTCCTTGCCGGGGAGGTTGGTTAACAGAAGCTATTTCTGCCCAAGTGATGTACAGCTGATGTTGCAGTTCTAAAAGTAAAGGGAAGAATTGTTAGAGCCAGAATATTGCTGTTTGAGCTGGTGATGGGAACCGAGAACTGCATGGAAGTTAGCAGGCTAACACTGACTATTGCAAAATCCTGGCTTCCCCAGTTCACTCTTAGGTAAATGGTTGGCGTTTGGGTGCTTAGATGCCTGTTGGTATCTGGGATAACAGCTGGGGCTGTGTGAGGTCAGAGGAGCACTGGGTAGAAGAAATGGGACTTCAGTCATTTGCCAGCTGTAGGCTTCTTTTAAGCTAACTTATTACAACCAGTATGTTTTGTGCTGTCCTGTTGGAACAGGATAAAATGCAGAAGTATTATCCTGGAGGACTTTGATGCCTCCAAGTGGTTTGTTTTGTGTCACTCTTTAATTTACAGCATCAACAGGAGTTGCTTTTTAGAGAAGACAATGCTTCATCAACTTGAAATGTTTCAGTTCAGTGATAAGTCATACAACATGGTTCTTAACGTGTGTTATTCCTAATGATCCAATACGGGATAATATGGAAACAAATGGAAAGATTAAACCCAGATAGGAACTTTCTGGAATGTGCTACACCTGTTGAAGGGACTGCCATGTAATAAAGGGCTTGTGTTAATCACGACTTAAACAATTCTAGAGAGTTATGGAGCTGGTTGGGTTTTTTGTTTGTATTTTCTTTTTTTTAACTGATTGTGGTTGCTGGGAGAATACAGTAAGATGCATTAATGTCGCATTTATCAGATCTGTGTCACAGGTGGGAAGTGGGGGCTGCAAATGCTCCGGATGCAGAGAAGGGAATCGTTAGCCTCTGAATGCAAGCATCAACCCAGCGTTTTTGCAAGACAAATTAACTGAATCTAGTAGTGGTGTTTTTCTTCACATTTTTCCAGGCTCAAAAAATGAGGACAATGAAATTCTGGCATGGGAAGCTGTCATGAAGGAAAATTACCTTGTCAAACTCAATACCAAAGCAAATGATTCATCAGAAGAGTACGTCTGCCCTTCTTTTTCTTCATTCTGTTAGCTTCCTGTTGAATATTTTTAGTGAAGTCAAGTTTTCAGCAGCTCTAAATGGTTACAAACTAATGAGTAGATAAATAAACTCAGCATAAACGTGCCTTTTTTATTTTGAAAATAAAACGGTGACTTATTTGTCAACTGCTGCAGAATTTCTTCAGAAATAGTTGATTGGGCTGATGAAATGCTGATGGCAATATTTCAAGGGCTATAATGGCATATTATGCACACGGTAGCTGGGGAGTTGTATTAAACACACTTGTTCCAAATGTCTCTCACAGTATTTGTCAAATTATTTTACCTTTCTGTACTTGAGTCTTTCTATTTTACCACCAGAGGAGAAAATGTTATCTTCCTGTAGTGTAGTGTTTTGAGGTCTCCTCATGCAAATAGCAGGGAATATTTGGTGTTAGACCTGGACTATCAAACATTCCCATGGCATCAATATACACAGAGGTCTGTAATTAACAGCACAAGTAGGGAAGACCTCTGGGGAGGGCAAGATGCTGCTTGGAATGATGGTGTGTGGAGGTGAGTGACTTGGACTGCTCTTTGGCTGCTAGATCATGACACTTTAGGATCTGTCTCGGTGTTCTCATCTAATGGATGGAAAAGAGCAGACTCTTCCATGCCCCTCTGCCCCCGCTGTGGATGTTGCTGTCCCCAAGTAAGTGTTAATGTTAAGACTCCCCGGAGGCACTCAGCATTGGATAAGAAGCCAAACAAATACAAAAAATAACTTTGATACTGGAAGCAGCATCCTGACAAGGAGAATGGAATAGCACTGCGCTAACAGTAATTCGTATGCGAGTAATATACTTGTAATAAAAACGATGCTCTGACTTGCATGCCAAGAGGGCAGTCTTCTGCCAGCTTCAGACTACAGCTGCCTTACCTCCTCTCTTTGGCCAAAATGAGGACTAGATCTCTTGGGTCCAGAGAGGCTTCTGCCAAGTGGTTCTGCACAGTTTTGCAAAGGGGGGAGCGGGGTTAGCCGAGGCTGCTTTAATACCTGGACTCAGTCTTCTCTCCTGTGTCCTCTCTCTCTGTTTGCAGGATGGTGCATCGATTTAGACACCTGGATGCAAAGGTAATTGTGTTTTGGACTTCTCTGGGGGATGTGCCTCTGTTTGGTAAAGCAGCTAGCGGTTCACAAGGAGAATGAGCATCACGAAGAGTCATGTGCAGTCTTTGTTACTATCATCAGGACCCCATTTTAATTGGGCTTTTTTAGTGTGCTCTTTTGCACCTTTGATTTTGTATGTAGCTTCATATTGTGCTGGAAAATGAAGCAGACAGATTCTTGCTTAGCATTGAATAAGTGTTTCTCAGTATTCCTTGTTGGATGGAATAGAAGTAAAAATAACTGTCTTATAAAACTGCAATATTCTGCTGTGCAGCAGGGCCATGGAACACCAATGGGTAGAAGGGACATTACACACTTAGAGTACACCCTGCTCAAATACATATTCAGTCCAGTTTAGCTTCTAGTTCTGAAGGCAGGAGGTAATTGTTTAAGCTCTGCTTATAAAATGAAGCGGCAGTTCAGATAGATTGTGGCAAACCTACAGGTAGAACTGGCAACACCTGCTAAGGACTCAGAGGATGCTCCATACATATTGCAGGGTTGGAAGGCCTTTAATTGTGATTAAAATGAACAATTCTCATCCGATCCACAGAAACATCCTGTGCTGAAGCAATATAAAGCTACCAATCTATTAGAGAGCACATCATTATCAGAATTGTCATAGAGGTGTACTTTTTGACTGTGATTCTGAAAAGACCTTCACACGGGGTATTATTTTTTTGAGGGCTTGATTGAATTTCGTATTTTGCTTCTGAAGTGGGGAGTTGCTTTGGTGTGAAGAACAGACTTTTTAGAAGTCTAAGGGTAAAAAGGCTCGCATATACTTCAAAATGCTGCTTTTGATTGCTCTCAAATAATTTAGATGACAAAATAATAGCTTGCTGTCGAGACTGAAATGGAAATGGTGGGTGACCAAATATGTGTCCAGTTATGCTCCCCTTGAAACCCAAAGGAAATACGATAATCTTAATTCTCTACTGAAAAATAATTCCCAAACTGTACCTCTTATTCTGGGAGGGAATGCCTTACAGTGAGCTGATTTGTCTATTCCTGCCTTCAGCTGTAATGACAGAAACATAGTCTGAGAATGTAACCGAGTCCTAGGCATGAGCCTTGATCACGGGGCTAACTCTTCTTTGAACTTGGTGTGGATATCCCAAGGAGCAACAGGCTGAGTTATCGCCTGGGGAAGGTTTGAAGGCAGCTCTGTGTCAGAATGACCACTCCCCAAAACTGCACGGATCCCCAGCCTCTGCTTTGAAGGAGCGAGTGGAGATGGGAGCTTGTAGCTGTCACGATGCCTGCCTGTTAACTAGGTGACATACATATGCATTAGGGCTCCTGGCGTTAATTGCACTGATGAAGAGTGTAATTGGGAGTGTCCTTTCAAGCACTGTTGCATTTCATATAATATTTGTAGAGGCAATTACTTGTTACACATATTACTTACTAGCATTGCTCTCCTGTGAAAGGCAATATTAACACTCTATCACTTGCCAGCGTGGTGGGACTGCTGAATACAACAAGCAGTCAGGTACTGCTTCCGAAATAGCAGCTGGCTTCCCCAGGACAGCCAGGGAGGCCAGAGTTCAGATAAGGGGGGTTATGCCTGTTGTTGCTGATGCTGAACACTATTTTCTAGGGTATGTATGTTCTAGGGCATTTTAAGGTACTTGCTGCTGTTCGCTTGTTTTATTCCTTTCCCTTCATCCCAAGATGCAATCATCTGTTGGAATGAGTTAGATTGAGTTGATGTAAACAAAGCCTTTTTTTATTTTTTTTTTTTTTAATTCTTAAGCTTTCTGATTTGAAAGGCCTTCTGAAAGAGATTTCCAGCAAAATCAAATGAATGCAGCTGAAATTCAAGGGCAGCTACCTGAGCAGGGTAAGCCCTCTTTAAATCCATTCTCTGACTTGAATAAGTTATCAGCATCTGTGATGTTCAATTAATATGTCTCTGGAAGAAGAGTTAGTATTAATTATTGATCTTTGTGTTGGTGTTGCCTAATATTGGAGAAGAAATAAGAGCTCAACTCTCTTCCTCATTTGTTTTTTCTGAAAAATACATTTTTCTATCTGGTGTTTCTAACAATTTTTGGCACTGTTTGAAATATCTTATTTTGCTCCTTTGCATTTGGAAAGCCATGAATAACCCACAGTTAGTTTAGTTGTCCTTGTGCTGGAGGCCCCCTGGAAAATTAGGAGTTGCTGTGCTGGATCCTTTGCAGTTGATTCATTTGAACTCTGAAGAACATCAAAACCAAATAGAAGAGACAGAGTTGTGGGTAGGAATAAGGTTTCTTTCCCCCCCTGTTGAAGGGGGGCATTGTGGCGGATTGGTATAGCCTTCCTGTGTTGTAAATGAGGAACTGCAGAGGGAAGAGTTGACCCCAAGTCTCCAGAGCTGCAGTTCAACGTCTAATCATCAAGTTCTGCAGAAGAACTGGGTTGGAGCCACAGGTACCAGTGGGACATGAAAGCCAGGCAGAATACCAATGGATGCAGAGATGTCTTCATTAAAGACAGCAGGTTAAGAATTAATTGTAGCTGTTGACAAGGATAATCTGGAACAACTTGATCAGCCTGGACATTAGAGCCTGGCTCCTTCTCCTGGAGAGGGTTTTTCTGCAAGACAACTTATACCTGTGCCAAATGTTCCTGGATCAGTTATCTCACCATTTTTCAGGGATAGCTTCATATTCGCTTGAAGCTCAGCTTCAATGACTTGTAACCACCTAAAAATCTAGAAGGATCACCAGTTACTGCACATTTTCTTGGATGCAGTAAACTCCCAGTCACCTGGAGAACAGGCTGTAGAATAAGGGAATTCTGGAGGTCATCTAGCCCAATGCTGCTCTAAGCCGCGCCTGCTCAGGTCAAATGCAGCTGCAGTTGGGGTGAGAAATAGGCTGCAATTCCGTAAGAACAAATGCAAATTTTACAGTTACCTGGGAATTACTGGCTACACAGGCACAAAATGGGGGGAAATCTGATGAGACAGCAGTTCTGCAGGAAAAGTGTCTGAAATGGGATATTAAATAGCTCGTGTTTTGTTGTCTGAGAGATGCATGATTAATCCTCCTGCTGCTTACAGTGCAAGGAGTCCTCTGCTGGGTACAGCATCCCGTGGTAGCGTTAACCTTCAGGGAAGGTGATGGAGTGGCTGGAGAGTGTTCAGAACAGTGAGAAGAGGAACTGGGAGTCTTAACAATATAATCCATAAAAAGGAGTGAATGAATTATAGTTAGCTAGCCTGGGAAAGTAGATACCTGTTTATGATGGAGCTTTTGGGAACAACCTCTCACTAGAGATAATCAGTTCCCTGGGAAAAGGAAGTCCCTCTCCAGTTTGTGCCTGGTAAACTATGGCATCGCGGTTGTGATCAGACTGTTTTGCACGTGGGCTGGTTCTGAAGCTGAGCCTTGGCAGCCCCCAGCACTCGCGTCAGGGTGTGAACAGAGAGGGTAGTGTCTCGCAGGAAGCAGATGTGTGCATTGTGCCGTCTCATGTGAAAGGGAGCGCTGTGTCTGCACTGGCCGTCTTCAGTGGGAGACACTGGATTGGCCATCACAGGTACTTTGCATGCAGGTGTTTCTTTTGTTTTCGCTTCCTGACAACCAGTGTGTCTGCTGCTCCGCTAAGACATCGTGTTCTGGATGGGTGCTGCAAAGAGCTCCTTGATCCCAAGTGTTGCACAAGGCATCCTGTTTCCCAAGCTGATGCCATGAGATGAAAACAAAATGTTGAGGTAGGCGGGGAGCTCTACTCTATAAACTTAATTTTTTTTCTTTTGCTCACATAGGTACCGATTCAACAAGAATGATTTCTCTGAGCTGGCGGTAACCACCAAGCAAACAGTAACAGATCCACCAGAGTGTCAGTGTCTTCAGCAGGAGTTACTAGGATTTCTTTTTTTTTTTTGTTTTATTTTGTTTTTTCTTTTGATGAAACAGCCCTTTCTGCTTGTTGCAAGATGACGGTAGAACATTAAGACGACTGTTTATCTCCTGGCAGGACTCCCACATTACCCAAACTCTCCTTTTTCTTCGTCTCCCCTGATGTTCAATGGCAGCAATTAGTCCTTGTCAGCTGCTGTTAGAAAGCACTCCTAATTCCAAGAGTTCTGCTGCTGCTGCCAGAATCACTTTGCTTTTCGGTTTCACTCAAAGGGGCTGTTCATGGGTTTCCTTTAGCCACTAATTGCTTGTCTTAATGAATGAATCTCCCTTCCCTCTCTGTCATGTAGTAGCCAGGTCTAGCTTGTTACTTGCATGGTCTGTCAGACCTGCTGAGGTGTGTAACGCTGGCACACCAGAATACAGTGTAATTCAGCATCATCCCCCGGAGCAAGGACAGCCTTTGGTCCAAACGATCACCCACATCTCGGACTCTGCACGAACAGTGTGGATTTCTTCCCGGTTTGCCTGGAACTGTGCAGCAATGCAGAAGCTCAGCAATCCCAACCCCACACAGGAGAGACTTAATTCATCTAGAGAGTGTTCCCAAAGGCCTCATGTGCAATCCTCGCTTGTTTCTTTTGTGATAATCTGTGTGCTTGGAGCATTGCCATTTGTTTAACTCTTTCAAACATCTGTGAACAGATGTTTGCATTTTGAAAGGGAGAAGAGATTGTTGGTCAGCTTTCAATGTCGTGGTGCTTTGCTATGGTGAGGTTGCTCTTTCTGCTTTCTGTCTAAAAGCTGGATTTTGTGGCATTTTGTGTGGTATTACCAACTGAAGGAAAGCACTACAAATAGCGTTTATTTACCTTGCAAAGTGTTGTATCTGTCTTCATCCTCAGTGTGTAGGAATGATCTCCCAAGAGGTTTGATTTTGAAGGTTTAGGTATTTTCCTTTTGCTGGCAGTGGCTGTCGTAGTCCAGACACTCTGACATGATTTCAGCTGGTCTGAGAGCTGTCCAGCAGAATACATGGGTGCCACGTGAGGTCTCCAGGTGAGTAGTTAGGTAGATGGAGAAAGAATTTCTGCTGAAGCAGAGTACTCCCCAGGTGAGTCACCTTGAGCGGTGGAAACACAGCTGCCTGGCTGGAAACCAAATCCTGCCTGCAATCCTGCCTCTGTGCACAATGGCGTGTTCCGGTCCACGTGTGCTGGGAAAACACACTGGTCCAAGGTGGTGGAGACAAGACGAGGCCGTTTTGTGTGTTTTGGTGTTTGCTTGTACAAGGATATGCAGCACTGTTGTACGTGGGGAATGTTTCCTGCGTTAGGATGCAGCTGGTGGAGGTGCAGCTTGCTGACAGAAGAGGCCAGCACATGCATGCGTCATTTCTGGAGCTGCTGCTCTGCTTGTCTTTGTAGCTGAAAATGGAATAGTTGTAGAGGGAGAACTCTGATAATGCCTTATCAGAAAGGTTACTGCTCTTTTCTCGCTGCTTCCCATTGCCTGACTTTACTGTATGCTATGTGTTAGATGATGCTGGGGGATATAGCACTACCAATAACAGCTTTACTTGTTTACATGTGGAAATAGTTGTGTTTTCCTGTTAAAAATTTATAAAGAACTTGGGCGATCATTGACTTCCGTGACAGCTAGCTTGCATCATAAATTACTGAGATAAGTTTCCTTTCTAGAAATTTTTTCTTATGTTGTTTGTATGCCTTGAATGTGAACATTATGCCTTTAGGTCATTCCTTTCATATATAAAACCTACCGTGTACTTACCAGCAGCTCCAGTGATCTGTTCTCTTGTAAAATGGTGAATGTAACTTTCAGCCACATTCCGAAACCTCAGAACTCCAGAATCTGTCCCTGTCTGCTGCTGCAGCCCATCGCCGCCAGCCTACATCCTGCAGACACCCCTCTCCCTGGGGCGTGCAGCCCTCCGGGCTCTTTTCCAGGCTCCTGTCCCTCCCCAAGCCCCGGGGTGCCAGCGGAGCCCCAGCCCAGCTGCTGGCTGGTAGCTGTGGGTGTCCTGTCAGGGAGGAGACCAGTCCTGGGTGCAGGGAGCACCTGGCCAAGGGGGAGGGTCTGCACCAACCCTTCCCTCCATCCCCTTGCGTCAGAGTCCAGAGACAGCAGAGATGAGTTCGTGCAGCAGTCCCTGCGGTACCTGCAGAGCCCACAGAAGTCTGCAAGCGGCAGCCATCAGGTTCCTTGGTGAGCCATGACCCCCTGGGACTTGGCCCCAGCCCCGGCTCACTGGGTGGTATGTGAGGGGGCAGCAAGAGAAGCTCCAGGTCATCTACAAGGGTGAGTGAGGGCAGCAGGGGCCAGTGGGGAGGAAGAGGGACGCTGGGCAAGGAGATGCGATCCCTGCCCTGGCCGGGGAGGACTCTGTTTCCTGCCCGGACAAGGGGCGGCCTGGGCAGAGCAGAGAGAGATTTCAGGGGCACGTGGGGTATTTGTGGCCAGCACCTTCCAGCTGGTCGCATTGTCCCTTGCTCCCTGCTGGCCAGGGGAAGAGCTGGGTGAGGTGGCCCTGGCAGGAGGGGTTCCTGAGATCCCCATGGATCTGGGCTCTGACCTCGGCTCTGTTCTTCTCTGTTCCAGCCCTTCAAGGCATGAAGGATGACACCAGATGCTCCATCTCAAACCTGGGCTGAAACCCCATTCATCCTAAGACCTGCAGAGAGAAAGTCTTCTGGATTCAGACTAGTAGTGCTTCAAGATCCGCTCTGTAGGACATGGAGGAGGACGAGATCTGTCCCACACACCAGCTTTCTGTGCTACTGGAGCTCTGCGCAGAGCTGGTCCTGGGCACGGCTGAGCGTATGGGAGGCTGGGTGACTCCTGGCCCCTCTGTTTTCGCTTGGGCTGGCAGCCTGTCACAACTGCGGTCCCCAGGGATTGACACTGGGCTCCATGCTGTTCAACTTCATGGACAATGGGATTGAAAGCACCCTTACCAAGTTTGCTGGGACCACCAAACTGGAAGGGAGAGCAATCTTACAGGGAGATGTGGGCAGGCTGGATGAGTGGGCTAGCAAGAACGGGATGAACTTGAGCAAAGGCAAGTGCAAAATCCTGTGCCTGGAATGACCTAACCAAAGAGCCCAGGACAGGCTGGGATCAGTGTGGCTGGAGAGCAGCCTTGCTGAAAGGGACCTGGGGGTCCTGGTGAACAAGAAGTTGACTGTGAGTCAGCAGTGTCAGCTGCTTCTTCCTCCACCAGTATTTGGGATTTGCCAACACTGGATCTGAGCCAAGTAGTGCTCCATTGTCCAAAGACTGTTCAGAGAAAACATGACAAATGCTATATGCACAGCAGAGAGTCCTGGTATTGCTTAGAAGAGCATCCTGTGGGAACAGGTCTCTGGTGCCTCTGTCACTGGGAACAGACTGGGTTTTGTTCTCATGCTGGAGGCAGGAATACAGAGGTGTGGAGAAGACAGCAGCCAGCTTGTGTTTGCCGATGGCCTGGGGCTTTAAATCTGAACCTACACCTGGAAACACACTTGGAGATAAAGAGCTAGAATGCCCATCCTGAAAGGACCGTAAGTAATTAATTTTTGCCAGGGTTTAAGTGTGTGTTTGTTTTCCCCAAGAAAACTACTTATTTGGGTAAATCCCTTTGAAGGAAAGGGGCTTGCTTCCCTGGGGAAGTGCTTCCCAAAAAGCTCCCTGTGAGCTGGGTACAAATGTCTCTGGATCTTGCTGTGGTCCTTCCGCTCCTCCTAGCTGTCCTCCAGCCACCTGTGGATGCTGGGCAAGACTGGGCTGTTCTGGAAATGGAAGCGGGCTGATTTTAAGCTTGCACAGGTACCTACACATTGAGCACAATGATGTTCCTTCAGGATATACCTGTGCTGCCAGGTCTCTGCAGCACAAATCTCAGCACGAAAGCAGTGCCTGGGTGTTGTAAATAAACCCGTCTGTGTTTCCTCGCAGAGGCGGTGGCTTGCATGATTTTGCCTCTGGGTGTCTCCTGCTTTTCCGTTATTAATTTGATTTAAAACATTGATATGATACTGTCTCGAGGCAACTTTGTGTCAAGTTATTTTCCTGCATCCCCAGTATATGTGGGTAGCAGCTCTTGCTTTATGCCATTCCTGTTTTTTTGGGGGGGGTCTTTTTGTTTGGGTTTTTTTTTTTTTTTTGTGTAAGATGTTAACATCTTTCCAATAACAACACTGTAAAACTGTCATCCAAGAAACACGTCCATCTAATGATCTCCCTGTTCATTTATAATATGAGTTTTCTGCTATCAGGAAATCTTTCTTGTGAAAACGAATATTAATGAGATCATACAAAATACCCTTTTTTTTTTTTGAGGTGTTTGCTTAAAAGATGTATATTTGCTCTTCGTGCTAAATAGCTGAAAAACACTTTTACCTGCAGTGTGGGCTTGGCCTGGGAGACACAGAAGTGACATACAGTTAGAAATACTGTCTCGAGCAAGGATATATGAGTAGGAGAAGCCTGAAAGCGTTCTGCTTGCCTAGGCTGGTGGCTGGTATGCGGGTATTGTGAAAAAAGACTTAGGCAATTCGGAAATTAATCATGGGCTGTAATTAAACCTTGATTGGAATAAATTTGCTTTCAGTGAAATCTCAGATTCATAAATGCAGGATTGTTTCAGCAGGAGCAAAAATGCCCGATGAGGTAACCGCCCGGCAGAATTGCGGAGGTGAAGTGGTTCTTGGTTGCTACAAGAAACCCTCTTGTCCCCTCTTGGCTGGAGTGCACCCACTTGCTAAGAGAAAGGGCTAATTTGCAATGAATAATTTGTTCACAAACTTCATCTTTCTTTCCTTTTCTGCTGACAAAGTAGTGAGCAAACAGACGTTGTTTCTAAGAGGTTTTGTCTGGACATTGGAAAAGTTTGGGGTTTTTTTTGTGACAGGTATCACTGTAGAATTTGAGCTACACAGATGATCTTTTCAGGGAAACTTGAACACACAAAGCGTCCCTACCTTGCTGGAGCTGTACTTGGATAGAATTAGTTGCTTTGGGTGACTTTTGCTCCCAGACCTGTGCCAGCCTAATTCCCTTAAAGCCTTACCTCTTGCAGTTTGGGAATCTTCACTTAAAACCAAGAAAAAAACCCAAAAGCTTGCTGCAAGCCCTGAAAATGATCAGCGAGGTGTAAATTTGGACTATAAAATCCACAAATCCAAAGACAACAATCTTTTCCCATTCTATAATTTTCTCCAGTCTTTTGCCTTTCCGGGATTTGATGCACAAACCCTTGACTGTAAGAATCACTCGTGTCAGTGATGGCTTTGGTGCTGTTCCAGGCACTGGACCCCCAAGAAGCAGAGGTACTCCAATGCTACTGGACTGTTGAATCAGGGAGTACTTAATGCTGCAAAAACTGCTTCAGGAGCATGGCTCGTGTCACCGTTGGAGTTGGTTGTCCATGTTAATGTATATCATTGTGCTTTCTGCCGGTGCCATGTGATTGCATTTTGCTAGCGTGCATGCCCTTGGGATATTTGTTCATGTGCTCAGTTCGTCAGGAGAGTAATTTTTGGGTTGGTTTTTGTTCTTTTTTTTCTTAGAGCTGGCCATTGCAATCAGGTTTCTGGGCTAAATGCAGCCCCTCAGAGCAGAGGCAGTGTTCCCCAGCTGGTGATGGATTGCTGTGAGCGCAGGTGCGGCAGGCTGACCCCAGCTGGCAGCTGAGCCCCTGCCTGGGTACTTGCTCACTCCCCTCTGCACTGGGAGGAGAAAACAGAAAGGGCAAAACCAAAAAAAAAAAAAAAGTGCTCTTTGGGTTGCTAATATTAACCACAGCACTGTGTGCTGGCTGCTATGAAGGATGCTAACTCCATCCCAGTCAGACCCAGTACAGCACGTGATGATTTGGAGCAGCAAACTGCACATTGAAATAAATTTGACAAAATGACTCTATACCCAGGAACTGAGACTGCAAGTGGTGACGCAGAGAATTCACTTGGAAATGGTTGCTCAGTTTGGCTGGAAGCAGAGTTGAAGAGGATGCTGAATAGTGCTTGAAGATGCTGACAGATGCTTGCAGATACACTTTTTGTGAGTTGATTGTAAAATCAAATCGAGGATTTAAAGGGTTTCCTCCAAGCATGACTAGAGGAAGAGGTGTTGCAATAACTCCATGAGGCAGGGAGGGTGAGTTAGCCTCCCTTTGCAGGCTGGGTACAAAAGCTGTGTCGCATGAAAGGGAACTCAGACTCGCCTCCTGTTTCATGGTGCTGCTGCAGGAGGTGGGGTTTTAAGCTTTGTGTACGTGCATGTGCAAGGGGGGTTTTGATGCAAACAGTAGAACTACAAGATGTTAAGATAGTGCTGTGAAGTCTCTCTTCTCTGAGCAAAGTGCTTACTGACTGTGATCAACCAGGAGCTACCTGAGGTCCCCAGGTGGGCTGTGGGGGACGGATGGTTATCAGGAGTGGTCCCCGTTGCTGTGATCCTGCTGCCTGGGCTCACAGCTTGGTCTGTGGCCCCTCCCCAGGACACTAGGTTGTGTCTAGTTGGGATGGCTCTTGCCTGACAGGTAGAAGATGGCAGCTGGGACTGTTGTGTGTTGATGCCAACAGGAAATCCTTCAATGAACAAGATTTGTCAGAGCTGAGGCGTGCTGCAGATGGAGAAATGTAATGCAAAAAGGAAAAGTCAAGTTTAAGCTGCTTGGAATGTTCCTTTGTAAGGACAACTTGACCAGCTGTGGACTGTCTTCTGAAGTGTTGGGGTTTGGGGTGTGTCTGAGAGAGGAAAGACCTTATCCTAGCTTTGGGCTTTAGTTCTGTTGGTTGTAAAATGTGAGCTTAGGGGGCCTGGCTTGAATAATAAGACTGGGCTGAGAACACCTCTTCTGAGAGCAGTGTGCTTTGAGTTGATTCCCATCTGTGGCCCCCAGCAATTTGCAGGGAGCAGTGTCAGCAGATGTGCAAGACCAGTCCCTTCTAGGCTCGTTCGCTGAAGTATCTGCCAGATGCCCTTGATTGAATTCATAAAACTAATTGCTTCAAGTAATTAAATGAATCTTACAGCAAAGTGGTGGATTTTTTTTAAGAATCTTTCCACCACAGAGGACACAGGCGCTCATGCCACGTCTAGTCTGGGAGAGCAGGGTCTGTGTTGTTCTAGGGGAAGGGGTGATTAGGACAAGGCTTGGTGGTGGGATCTAGGCAGGTCAGACAGCACAGAAGGACCTAATAAGGCTTGGGCACCAGATTGGTCGCTTTCAGCATGTGCAAGTCTTTGCGGTTCCATGTGTACCCTGAGACTTTTGCATCCCTTGCTAAATGCTGGGCTGCTGCTGTGCAGGACATGAGACAAAACAGCACCTGGAATGGCCTGTTTGGCCAATTCTTGGGTTTGCTGCTCATAACTAAAGCAATTATCTAGAATATCTGCTGATTTAAAGCTTGAGCTCACCACTAGTGACTTTTTATCTAATGTCTAAAACCTTGCATAACTGCTCAGAGACTAAAAAAGAGAGATGAAAGTGACAGCTGTAGAAGGTGAGAATCCTTGAAGTTTGTTTGGACTTCTGATTTTTCTGGTTATGGATCTTAATGCCTCGGGGAAATTACAAAAGTATACTAAATATTTTATTGAGAGAAACATTGTAACTTGAAGGAATATTTTTTTTTCAATTCATGCTAAAAATTCATGACTCGTGTTCCTCTGAGTACATACCTTCTCAGCCCTGTGTGTGTTCAGTTACACCGCTGCTGAGGTTGAAACAGGATTAAAAGGAGATGCTGGTGATGTGACCGAGGGCCAGAAAGGCTGAACCCATTTCAGCAGCGCCAGCCACTTCCAATAAATGGCAGCAGGAGGCTCACAAGGGACAGGGAGTGACACTGGGGGCTGCGCTTGGCACCTGATGGCTTCCGAAGTGGGAGGTGGATGTTTTGCCTGGTTTCACGTAGGATTTCTGGCTTGGTTTGACCAGTGGTTGCAAGTAACTTTCACACTAAAGAATGCAAAGGGATGGAACAGCTGGACTCTGAGAACTTGCCCTAGGGATAGCGAGAAAACCTTGAAAATGATCAGTACAGTCAGCAAAACTGAAAACAAACCCCAAACTAGAAAGAGCTACAGATCTTTGGCTTTTCAGGTAGCAGTCTTTGGGTCTGGAGGTAATGTTTGCCTTGCATCAGCTGCAGAGTTGTGCCAGTGACCCTGTAGGAGCTATTACTGCTGACCTGGCAGGCACAGGAAATATAAATATTTAAAGTTTCAAAGGCTCAGAGGAATGAAGCGAGAGACCTCTGAGATTCTGTTGCAGCCTGTGACGTTTCAGAACAGCCACCCAGTGTGTGTTACTGAGGCTTTGTTTGCTGTCGTGTGTGCTTGCTGTTGCTTCACTCTCAAAGTCCACTTCCAGCAGCAGCAGCAACTGTGGAGGTTCGGGCTGTATTCGTGAGCCCAGCGTGCCTGGTGCGCTTCAGGCAGGCAGTGCCAGCAGGGATAGGCATGGCCTCTGCATGCTTAGGGAAAAGTTTCCTTTAATCTCTGTAAAATTACTGTTAAGACATCAGTTCCAGCGGTTTTCAGTCTTGACATGATGAGCTCTCCCAGAGCATCAGCAGCCCTTGCAGAGCATGAAGCTGCTGTGGTATGAACTCCAGAGTTATGAAACGTGTCTGGTTTCATCCCTAATGCTGCAGGGGTGGGCAGCTGAGTGTCACCGTATTGACTTGTCTTCGCTTTACTCTCCTTTTGACCACCAAGTCTTTGAGTGCTTTACATCAGAAAGCTCTGTGCAGGGCTGAGAAGTGCAGCCAGCATGGCATGGGGTACCATCTTAGAGCGAGAGAGCAGCTAGAGGAATGGGAAGAACAAAGACTTCTTCTCCATCCCAGGTGGTCAAGAGCTGGAGACCGTTCCGCAGCCCATGGGGTCTCTCTGCTCTGGCTCTATGATCGTCTGCTGGTTTCTCAAGGGACATGTAAACACCATCTGAAGGGAATCAAAGCTGAGCCTTGTAAAGCTTCTGTTAGTCTGGGCAAAATCTAGAAGCCTTTCTCCTGCCTCTGTCAGCTGAGGCCAATACAACTGTTAGTCTTCTGCATGTGTGAGGAAGAAGTTATCCATGGAGAAGAACCTCTAGGGAGCCTTTTGGTTTTGCTGTGCAAGAGCTAGGGAAAAAAAGTGTGCTTTGCATTTAGTTGAGTTTTCTTTTATCTGAAGGGACATCATTAACTGTCATCTGTCGTCTGGATGTCTAGGAAACAAGGGATCAGGAATAGCTCTTCAGCGCCTGGGATGCTGTTTAGACTGTTTCAGAGTACAGGCATGTGATGAAGCTGGACGATTTACATTTTAAATGAAAACACATCTTGTAATTATCAAAATTTCACCTACAAAGAGAAATTATTGTTCCCCCAGTTGTCTGGGAACAGAGCTGATTTGATTGCTGGGAGTGCAAGCAGTCTGAAAATAGTCATCTAACAGAAGCTGTTTGATTTAGTCTTTTCTTACATAATGCATATGTGTTTGCTGCCTAGATTGAATTGGATACAAGCCCCTCCCTCTGCCCCAAGGTGCTTAGCATCTGGAACTTGCTGGTAGTAGAGTCAAAGTTTAGTCCTTAAATTGAGAGAGTCTTTCTCCATCTCACCCCCTCTCAAGTTTTAAGAGGTTTTGTATTCTTGGGGGTTTAACTAAACATTTGTCCTTTCTAAAAAGATGTGTTTGTATGAGCCCGTATGCTTTTTCTGTTGGCTCTACAAGCTCTTGCTAAAAGTCTTCTCAGACTTCTTCAGCCTGGTTAGTTGGGGGGGGGGGGAAATGTTAACCTGGCCAGAGACATCGTGAGCTCTGTTGCTGCGACTCCAATGGGAAGCCTGCATGAAGCTGCAGCCTCAATCTGCAGGTCTTCCTCCGCACGTGCCGGGAGCTGGCCTCGAGAGGCGGGGAGGGATGCTTTGCTCTTTCGAGAGCACGTCCCCCTCGGTCTGCATGGCCATGCCTGTTGTTTCCTTAGCACAGGTGAAACCACAGCTTTCTGTTCTGAATGTGCCAATAACTGCAGTCCCTTGGGTTTGGGAATTTGACCTTGGAGGTCTTCTGCAAGGTGTAGAATCTCAGGTTGAATTCTAGTCGCTCTGCACAAGTTTAGTGGTGTTTCCCAACCTGACGCTTCAGTTAGTGTCCAGTCCAAAGAATATGATGAAAACCTCAGAACTACTCAGAAACCCAGAATCTGGGGCACTTTGAGTCTGAAAATGTAGGACTAGTTCCACTGCTTAAATCTACTGAGAGCAAAGGTTTCCCAAGAGTGCTTTTTTCAGCCCCCTGCCCCAGAGAGAAATTAACCCTCCTTTTCTTGGTGGTTGCACGAGGCAGGTGGTACCTGTGGAGATGCATTCCTGTGACTGGGGACAACACTGCACCCTGCTCAGACTTACCTTTCCTCCCGCCAGCACATGCACCAGCCTGTTCTCTCCACAGGCTCTCCCTTCTCCTTGTCCCCATCCTGCCCATCCCCAGTTTCAGCCTCTCCCCCAGCTCCTGTCTCCGTTTGTGTTGAGCATGCTTAACCCAAACTCGCTTCTGACACGGACAGTGGATGAAACCAGTTCTGCTGTAACATGAATCTGATGGAGTGTATAATATATCAGTGGAGAGGAGAAATACTTACCGAGTTCATCATAGACTTAATAAACCAGGATTGGGAGAGATGGAATAGCAAACATCTCCGTTCTCTGGATGCCGAAAAACAAAGCCAGAGCTCTGTAGAGGAACTTTCATTTCATTAAACAATTTTATTTTCAAGCCTCACTCAGCATTACTACAATCCTGCTGGCAGCATTTTCTAGTAGCTACTCTAAGAGGAAAATCATTAAGCTCAATAGTTATAATTGTTACTGGCCTGACTACAGTGCTGTGGCTTGGCAATTAGGAAGCAGTTTTACAGATTCAGGTTCTGGTGGAATATTAACCGGTCCCCACAGGCAAGAGGCAGATGGTTCCTTTTCTAGGGATGAATTTGGAAGCTAAATGTTACCCACACTACCACAGCCAGTTGGTGGCAAAGCGTACTGGAAGGCAATATGGACCTTGGGGCTCCCAGTGCCAAGTTCTTTCCGTTCCAGTGGTTTAAGCTGTCCCGTTTCTTGTGTTCCATTCCTGCAGCAGCAGCACGTTTGATTGCAGAGAAACCACCGTAGAAGCAGGTCAAGCAGTGTTTTGGAAAGTTTCCTCCTTGATTGCAGGCAAGCATGGTCTTGGCTCTGGTTGCAGAAAAGTTGGGCATAGCACAACAAACTCTGTTCTTGAGAATCTCCAGCTCAGTGTAAATCCTCTTCATGGTGGTGCTCTGGCACGGATGTAGAAGAAGAATTCTTACTGGGCTCCCCATGGCACAGGAAGCAGCTAGGGAGAACTGGAAGCAGGCGGTGCAGTCCCTGCTAGAGACCAGAGGGTCCAAGAGCTGGGAGAGAGTGTCTTCAGTTGCAGTGAAGAAGGAGAATGGATGTATGGAGGAGGCTCTGGCTTTTGACTGGGCAAAGTTTCAGTCGGTGTTTTTGATCGTGTTCCCAATGCTGAAATCCAAGTTGGCTGGTAAAAAACACCCACCCCTTTTTGGAATACGCGCTCACATCCACCTCTCCCGAAGCGGCGCTGGGGTGGGATGGCACACACGTGGTGTGGCGGTAGCCAGTGACGTGGCCCTGGAGGTTCCCATTCAGAGCCGTGTCAGCTTGTCCCCCGCGGAATGATGTGTCCCTAGCAGAGTCTCTGTGCTCATGTGCAGCTCTGCCAGCTGGCACACAAACTCCTTCCTAGCGTGTACCATGGCTCAACAGGTTCCTTTTCCAGGATCTCACAGCAACAAGGGGGAATGAATTCAGTGACCACCAAGGCCCACATCTGGGCAGATGTTTGTCGTGTCTGAGAAGCGCATTGACTCTGCAGGGCTTTGCCTTGAAGTCCTCGCAGTGTGAGTGATGCTTACCCAACTCCATTCGTCACCCACAGAGTCAGACCCCCCTGGTGTGCAGCTGTCTGATCACTCCCCATCCTACAACCTGACAACCAGAAGCAACTTTATCCTCTTCCCTGTTAAATCTGAGCCCTGGTGCTTTCCGTGTCTTTCCTTGAGTGCTTGTTATTTGGGAAGTTCTTAAAACAACCCCGTGTCACATAATTCAAGTGGGACTGCAATTTGAAGGGTAACTGAGACATTTCACACAAGGGATCTTCAAAATGAATGTGGTTGGATGCACCTCTGCCTTGTGAGCAGTCAGCGATGGCTGAACTTGTTTGCAGGCAGCAGTTTCCCTCCCAGCTCCCATGGATAGCCTTTAAGCAGCTAAAACTCATTCTGAACCTTCCCAGAAGTGTTTCAGTGGCTCTGCTGTGGGGTAGCTGTGGCAGAGCGGTACGACACGTTGCCTGTATCTGCAAAGCACAACTTGCAAGTGCTGAGTGCCGTGTGTTGGGGAGGGTGCAGCGAGCCCCTGGGCCCGTTGCAGTCTGGCACTAGTTAGCCAAGAGCTGTGGGGTCGTGTCCAGCTCGTCCCTCTAATTCCTTATGTTGTTTTCAGTACTGAAAATTGGTATTGAAGTATGGTCAGGCTATAATTTTCCAAAAATCCCATTAATTTCTGTGCTGAAACTGAAGCCTGAGCATCAGGGGGATCTGACAGGGAAAACCCGATGTCCCCAGCCATTCGCGGGTTTGGTTAGCTGGGCACAGGCTTGACCAGAGCCAGAGCAACGTGGGAGCTCTTTGGTGTGTGCTGAATAGCAGAGGTCTCGGGAGCTTGCAAGGCAAACAGACCTGGGTGTCCTGAGGGTCTATCATGTCCCTCATGTCTGGAAGGCTTCCTTTGGATGCTTTGGCATGCACGATGATAGTGTCAGATAGGTCTGCATGGGTGGCAGCCCCTTCGGTGCTGGGGAATCGTCCCCTCCTTGGGAAATGCCAGCTTGTATGCTCTTCTAGTTGTTGCAGAGACACAAAGGCACTGGGTCCAGTGCTGAGGAAAGAGTTGACTCATCACATGGAAAACTAATGGCTAAAAGTGAACAAAATAACTAGAGTCTGCCTTTGGCTATGGAGATCTCAGGAGTTCGACATTTAAGTTGCCGTCCTGTGAAAAAGATACTGCAGCCTGTCTCTTATCAGAGAACTGCTAAATGAAGAAAAGCTGAGAGCAAATATTTACTTTTGGATCAATTCTGTTTAAAGGGCAGTGTTTGGAGCAGAGCTTGGACACAGGAAGGTCAGGTGTGGGATCAAGGCTACATTTATATAAAGACAGAGGAACATGCGCTGGAAACCCTTGCGTAGAAAGGGAAGGGACCGGAGGATTTTGAAAACTGCACTATGAGGACCTTAATTTTTGTCCTCGCACTGAGCGTCTTCTCGTGCTCAGGTAAGTTGCTCAGAGTGGAGTCACATCATTTTTCTTATGGTGGTTTTGGGAGGAAAAGCCCAAGACCACACTGAGCTTCTAATGGAACTCTGCGTCTGCCTTAGGGTTTCCAGTCTATGACTATGAGCTCCCTGTCACAGAAGATGCTCTCAACGCTTCCATTGCAAGGGTCAATGCCCGGTCCTGGGGGACAAACCTCTACGGTGTTGTCAGGAGCCATGTCACAAGAGTAAGTGTACAGACAACAGAGATCCTTTACCTGAAACGTGCTTTGCTGTGGTAGAAAAACACTTTTTCACTCAACCCTGGAAGCCCAGATGTAGTTGGAGTTTTCTGGTGTTGCTTGGAAGAGGGTGGGTTGGGGCATTATCTGAAGCTATGGCTTTAGGAACCTGAATATTCTTTGTTGGTTTGCAATTAAAAATACGGTAGGCATCCACATTTTCCACTCCTAGAATAGAAATCTCTGAGGGATGCCTTGTAAGATTTTGTTCAGAACTTGATTCGGGAAAGAGCTGGTGTTTTCCTATGCCTCTGGCTAATTGCTCTGCTCTGGGCATGAAGTAACCAGCTGAATGTCTGTGCTGCTAGTTAAATGCCACCACAAGCACGTTCAGGATTCTCTCTCCAGTCTGTATTTATGTCATTTGCCTCTACACACCAGCTCTGATTTAAATCTACTAGTGTTTAAATGCAGGCAGGAAACCCTTACCTGTTCTAGTTTGTGCTGCTAAGAATTGTATTGGACACCCACTAAGAGCTAAGGAGTTAAAGCTTCTTAATGTCAAGTTAGTGTGTCCTTGTTCCTGAGCATCCTCAGAACAGTTCTCTTCCTATAGATGGCAGGTATCAAGTGTTCTGCAAGAATGAATGACAGGATGACTTTTGGATTGATCCAGTTAGGGGAGAAAAAAAAAAAAAAAAAAAAAGCTTGAAAGCAGTGAGGGTTTAGTTGTTTGTTGAGGTTTTTTGTCTGGGTTTTGGTTGGGTTTTTTTTGTCTCCCATCTTGAGCTAAGACATTGATTAGACTGAGAGAAGGAGAAAAGAAAATCCTAACGTGTCAACAAAAGCAACAGAACACTCTAAAGCTGGCAGTGTTGCATGCCCACTGCCTGTTGAGGCATCGGAGCTGACAAGGAGCGACTCTATCACCTCCATTAACTCAATTGCTTGCTTTCCAAGTCCTGCATTTGCAATAGACTCCCCAGCAGTCTCGCTATCCACAGCAGAGCCGTTAGCACCCTGGTTCCCACAGAAGAGGGGGTGGCACGCAGGGGTGATGCTATGCTTACCCACCTTTGACAGCTGACTCTGAGCATGAGGATCCCGCAGTGGCTGCGGGGTTTGGAGTGAATCCCCCATGGAAGGCTGTTCTATGGTGCTGTTACCAAATCTGCCTAAGAGGGGAACTCCAGAGCACAATGCAAGAGCCTTGCTCACACAGTGATCTGCCCTAAATCAGGCACTGACGCATAGTGCCCTTACATCTTGCTTCTGCTCGACAAAGCAGCGAGTTGGCCATGTAGTGGGCATGGAAGAATGACAGGCGCTGTGTTGTGTTGACCTTCCGTTTACCAGGTGGACATGTGGAACAGTGACACTTACAGACTAGAGCTGCAGTTCAGCATTCGAGAAACTGTGTGCATGAAAACTTCGGGGAGAGACCCCTTCACATGCGACTTCAAAATGGGGCCTTTCGTGGTGAGTGCCTCTGGTGCGAATGTGAACACACCCCCCTGTCTACAAAGCTTATGAGCCACGCTGCTACCTCGGGAGGTAGTTTGCCCTGTGAAGAGGGGTGTAAACATCTCTGTGAGTATTGCTGCTCTTGAGCTGAGCAGCTTGTGTGTGCGTGTAGATGGGACAGCATGGAAGTGATGGTTGTTGGTAGGTTTTCTTTAAAGATGTAAGGGTTGGCTGCTGCAAAGCAATCCCTGTATCCTAAACAGATACCATCCCTTGTCTTTTCTCCCTGGGACGATACAGTACAAAGGATAGTCTGAGGATCTCTGTTTTCCAAACGGGGGCAGCAGGTTTTGCTGGAGCTTCTGCCAAGTCACAGAGATGGGTTTTTAAATGTAGTTCAACTTCTAGACTTGGAGCTGCCATCAGTATAGCCTTGCACAGCTCTTCTGTTTGTGACCGGTGATGCCAGAGCCACGAAAAGGACTTGGAGATTTTCTTCTGCCTCTACCAGTCTCAAGGCTTAATACAGCTAATATCAGCTGTGGAGCATTAACTTGTGTGTAGTCATATGCTGCTAGAATATATTGGTCTGGCCACAGCCTGCTCCGATAATTTGTTAGGTGTATAGCCTTGCTTGAGATATTTTTCCTTTTGGAATTTGTTTTTAAAACCCCTGTACAGGTTCCCACCTCCCAGTGAAACTCCAGTGAGAGGGTTTGTGCTGTAGCCTTGCTCTAAGAGATTTGCTCAATTTTGATCTGTTACAGCCAACCGCTTTCTGCAGAAGTGTTGTGGAAGTCTCCGGTGAGCTGATCTCAAACGTTATGGTGCAGTGCCATCGTGGTGCATCCAGCTCCGAATCCATGAGCAGCGAGGAGGTAAGGAAGGGGGAAACTGATTTCTGCTGCCTGGGGGGAGTGAAAATTCTGCTCATGCTCTTTTAAGGAGAAGTCAAACATACATATGTGAACTGCAACTCCAGTTCAAAACCGCGTTCTGTTTTTTATCAAAACCTCCAACTGCAACGGGCAGTTTTTGATAGGAGGTTTTGATAAAAAACTGAACGCGGTTTTGAATCCATCCGTCTCCTGCTGGGATTTGTGTTCTCTTATTTGATCTTTAAGGTGTGATTGAATGCTGACCTAACCTGTGGATTCCTGCTAGCTCTTTTCAAATCATGCCGGTGTCCATTTTTCCCATGAACTGACACTTGAACCTGGGTGCCTGCTCTTACAGCACAGATCTACACTGAGTGTTGTGCTTGAGGATTATAGGCAGGGGACAAAGATAGTTTCACAAGCAAGGTGCCGAAGGGTATGGACAGCTTTTATTTTTGGAAAGTGCAAGTGATTAAATGAATAACTTGAAGCAAATAGGATTCCGTGTCACCTTCTCCTGGTTTGAATTGCCAAATTAGCTTGTAATTGATTTTATTTTTGTTCAGAATCTCTGTTCAGAGCTAGCTAGTGAATTGCACCACAGGAAGTCTTGATTTGCAGAGCAGAAAGACTGCATGTGAAGAACTGAAATATATAACGTTGTCTTGGATGCTCAGGCTGTCCTCTGTGGGTTAAGCATAACTCTTGTTTAATAGGGCACTTGGTATAAACACTTGCTTTTACAAGCAGACATCTTCCTGCAAGTCATCTTTAACCATCACTTAAAATTCAGTACTGCTGCCAATATTCCTGCGGGGGAATATATTTCCTGCAATGTTAATAAGGAATAAATGCCAAAGGGAATTATTGCACATGGAAATGAAAGTATTTCTTTCTGCAGAGGGCTGCAGTAAGTGCACCATAGTTCTTGCTCTAGGGCTGCAGCTCAGCTGAAGGGATCCCAGCCTGGCTGAGGTGGAGATGGTGTGGTGGAGCTGTGGTGGATGGTTTGGGTGTCTCTCGTAGTGCTGGTGGCATTTGTGTAGGAGAAGGAATTATGTTTGGCTGGGATCATATTACTGGGATAGAGACCTACAAAAGAAGAGTGTAGAGAGCTTTTAAAAGAGTATTTTTTGGGATAAATGAGTCAAAGAACTGCCCTGCGCGACTGCAACAGACTAACTCTGCTCTCCTGGCTGTATCTCTACAGGAAGGTCAGGTAAGATATGAAGTGCTGGAGATGTTGACCTGCAAGCCTACCTGCAACTGCAGACTCCCTTAGCAGCATCGCTGCTTTGTGACAGTATTGGCAGGAATCATGTTTTCTGATAAATTAATAATGAAGTGTGGAGTTACTTTAGTGGTCACGTATTACTGGAAGAAGTGAAGGACAGGTGGACTTCTTGGCAGATGAGCTTTTTAAAGAGATGTCTTTAATTTACAGATGATGTATATGCCGATAATGAACCCCACCAGGCGAGGCAGCAGTCGCAGGGAAGGTAAGCCATTTCTGCCGTGCTGGACTGTCCTTATCTGTCAGGACCATCCAAAGGCCATCTGTCTGAGGGAAAAGAAAATACAGAAGACCAACAGTTTGCTCAGGTCCTGGCCAGCTGCTTTTCCCTTTGCAGAGGGGCATCTCATTGAGGAAGCAGCGAGAGCATGAGGCTGTAGGGCAGTGCTGGGATTTGTATGTTCGGTGTACAATCTCTTCTGGATTGCCAGATTTGTGCTCTCATAACCAGCACCTGCGTGTATCCTTTAGGTTGTCTTGATGTTGTGCACAATGAGCGTGTGTTTGAAAGATGTAACACTCAGGTATGTCTCCATGTTCTGTTTTTAAAAGATGTGTTTGCTCCTGAAGCCTTCCCTTCGAGAGGAAGAGGCGGCAGCCGTGGAGACCGGCATCAACCCAGCTATTTCAGCTCTGACAAGGTTGAGTAATATGGTTCGGGTGAGTACAGTTCAAAGTGTAGCTCTTATACAACCTAGGTCCACAGGTTTTGCAGCAGGGTGGGAAAGTGACTGCTCAGGATAAAGGACCTTGTTGGGAACATGGTTTCTGGCTGCGAGCATACTAAAAGTCATTTGACTCTAGGCATTTGTAGGACTTGTGGCACAAAGGGCACTGTCAGCTCCCTTGACAAACGCTGATGGGGTGGCAATCTCTGCTGCCTGCAAAGGGCTCGCAGAACAGGGGACTGACCAGCTGTCAAGGCAGCAGCAGAAGTTTTTTATTTTCCTCATGTTGCTTCACTCCTAAATACAGAGCTCATGGCTTTCACTCGCTCTCGAGCAGTCCATCCCATGTACTCATGCAAACACCAGCGTCCTGGTGTGCAAGAAAATCAACCTGCTGGCTTGAGCTTAGCATAGTGCTTAAGCCTTGAGCTACAGCTCTGCTCATTTGCCTCCTTCTCTCTTGGCTGGCAGACATGTTCTGTAGATACTTTGGACTTTATCCAGGCTGCTTGCCCTCAGCAAGGGTGTATCGCTTGGCTGTGGGATCTGGAACATGTCCTGGCTGTAGGATACAAGTTGTTTGTTGTCCCAGTCCTTCAGCAAGTCACCCGTCATCTCTGTGCTGGTACTTTCCTCCCACCCATGGCTGCTTGTGTCTATTTATATTGCAAAATCTTGGAGGAACAGCCGTGTCTTTGTGCCAACTCTAATGGAATAGGGCACCGAGACGGCAGGGATCAGCACACAAAAAATGAACATGGGAGGAAGGTACCTGGGAGAGCCGAGGTGCCGTTTGGCCAGGGTAAGCGTTTGTTGCCGAGAAGGCATGACGGAGATGTTTGGAGCCCAGTTAATGGGAAGGATAATGAAAGGCACTCGTGATTCATGGGAGCTGGCAAGGCCTGTCCTACACAAACCACCTTTGCTGACCTGCTGCTGAGGCTCCATGTGGGAGCAGCTCTAATTGCCGCTGGGATTTTCCCTGCCATCTTAGCAGCTCATCTAAAGGGAAGTGGTTTGGAGAGAGGTGCGGCAACACAGAGCAGAGATCATTCTTTGGCACACTGAACAGCTCTAAAGCAGTTGGGAAAGGAAGAGGAAATTGCTTAGCACTATGTCTTCATGATTAAAAAGGTTTCGCATGCTGGCTTGGGTACGTATCATTAGCAGGTCTCTGTCCCTGCAGAGAGTGTCAGAACAGAGTGCTCTGTGTGCGCGGAGCTGAACTCAGCCTGCTGCACTGGAAACAAGACAGTTGTAGATGTAATTTAGCATCTATGACTCACCCACAGCTAACACATGGTACTCATAAGCATATCTGTGGTAAACCTGTATGTGCTGAAGGAGACGTAACCCCTGCTCTCCTAGAAACTAGATAGGAAAGGAAAACCCAATCATTCTGCTGGGTCAGGGCTGGTTTTGTAAAAGTTATTTAATTACATCCATATGCTATTTTGGTTTATCCATGAGCTAGTAAAGGTGATATGCTGTTTTAATCATTGCCTTTCCTCTTGCAGGAATCGCTAACTTTTCTAAATAGCTTTGAACTTCCCTGAGCACATTGCAGTGGCGTTCTGGTGTGCACTCTGTGTCCTTCTGGGTCGCTTTAATCCAAGGAGATCTTGTGGAAGAGCAGCATAAGGTTGATTTTTTTTTTTTTGTTCCAGAGAGCAGAGGGATAATTTTTGTAAATGCCTGACCATGGTTGGCTTCTGAGAACCAAATGGTTGCAGTCTGGCTGGGTAAATATGGGTTGAACCTTCTTCAATCCATCTTCTAGAAAAGTTGTGGGGAAGGAGAGGTCTGTGCTGGAAATGGGCAGACATCCTTTTCTTTGCATCTAGAAAATCTCAGCTATCTTCAGTTAATTCTTTGGTTCCCAAGAGGAGCTATCCCCATTTAAGCAGTAATCACAAATGTTTTGTGTTCCTGGATCTGATGTCTAATAAATCTCTAAACCAGAAGCAAGATGTAAAATCTTCTTGAGAGTTTGAAACAAATGGGGAGAAATTCATGGTTCCCAAAATCTTGTGCAGTTGGAGTTTTAATGCTTCCTCCTTGCTCTTGAGGATGGGATGCAAGTGTCAGTTGTGGAGCTGTGTTTCGTACTGGTGTTCCGGGATTTGGCCATCTCAGAGACACATGCATCAGGAGATTAAGGGAGATTTTTTCCAAAACTCTTCATTTCTCTTGCTTTTATTCATTTGCCTTATTATTAGCTGCAAAGCCTGGAGAAAAGTCGTCTTAATTTCACTTGTATCCAGAATTAGAGGGTTTAATCTATGGCTTTATTTTGGAGCCACATGTATCCAAATTATTTAATGTGTTTGAGGACAGGGAAAGTTATTGTGGGTTTTTTTTTTTTTTCCCCTGTGTTTTGGCACCTTTGTCGTCATGGCTGGCATTATTACAAGCCATACAGTGATGGCAGTGTTTGCTGGGGCGTGGGAAATTCGTGCTGTGTTTTGAGATGGCAGTAGCTCATCTGGCACAGTTTAGCTGAGAATATTTTGGGGGGAGGCTGGGGAAACAGCAACTTAATAATACAAGACTTTAATCTCTTACTCAACCTGTTGTTGACAGGCAAAGCTAGACAAGTTCAGGTAAGAAATGAAATGTAATTTTTTTTTTTTACGCAACAGTATGGGTAACTGGCTGCTGCAAAAATTACTAAGGCAAGTGTCCAAATGAGTTTTTCGTGGTGGATTTTACATTTTCTGAACGAGGTGGTCTTATCTTTTTGGCTGCAGGAATTATTTCAGGGGAATCCTGGGCCTGAGTCTATGTAAGAAGTTAGGCTGAATGATTTCTCTGGTGCTTTCTGGCTGTTTTTATTTATTAGAACAAGCTAAATATTCAAGAGGAAAAAAATCAGTGCAATTGTTATATAAAGAACAACTCTTTAAAGTCTTCAGCCTTCAGATCCACACATCTGCTGATGCCTGCAGGAGTTAGGAAACTGCGTACGGAAGAACCGCATCAATGATTAATGAGCTTACTCTGCTGACAAGACCTAATCAGATTTTCTGGATTTATTTCCTAGTGCATCTCCAGAACTGAGGAGATTGTAAAATTCACATGTCATGCTGTGGACCACTCTTTCCAACAAGTAGCCCAGGCATGTAGGCAAGTGACGGCAGGAGAGCCAGCTGCTGCCCACCAGCTGATCACGGGTTAACAACCTCAGCCTGCAGCAAGCGTTCAGGTCATGATTTAGCTTGGCCTGCCTGGTCCGTGCCGAGCTCGTCGGAGCTGTGTGGCTTGTCACAGTGTCGCCAAAGGGCATGTCGGTGATGTTGAAACTCTTGGGGAGGAGGGACCCCTGCTCTGGAAGGATGCTGTTGAGCACACGCGCAATATGAAAGGCGCTTTGAGTGCACAGGTATGTAGGATTGTGGGTTCCACCTTGGATCCCAGAAAGCAAAAGAAAAGGGCCCCAGCATTCTGCTCTTCCAAAATCAGCTGACTGAGGCAGTTTTCTCTTCTGTGGGGTGGAGTCTGACCTACGACTTACATCTGGAGTCTCCCGAAGAAGAAAGCTCCTGCCTTTGCTTGCAATATACATGTAGATTGTGAATGCTGATTTTTCTCTTGCTGTCATTAATCACAGAAGGAAAGTGTTTTTTAACAGATGATTAAATTCCTTCTGCCTCAAGCCAAGGGGCTGTGATTTCCTCCTCGAGTTTTCTACATTGTCTTAAAATGCCTCTGTAGATGAGTTCTCGCCTGGCACAGCTCCCTGCTGGCAGGACTGCAGTCCTGGCAGTTGTTACGTGCTGATCAGCAGCCTTGCAGAAGCAGAAGTGGATAGACTGGCATCCTTGAATATCAGGGTGTTGGGCTTTTTCAGCAGAAGAATAACTGGCAACATCGGGCCTCTTCTGCTTGTACCCAGGAAATCCCGGATCCAGCCTTCAGAGTGAAATGGATGTTTGCCTGTCTGTCTTCTAGAAAAATAATAATGGAGCAGGGTGCATAACCCTCCTGGGGCATGGAAAGAAGAGCTGGGATCCCCAGCGTCCTCATTAAGAAGCTGCTTGGTTTTAGTTCCAGTTTTGCCTTCTTATGGCTTCATATATTCTCTCTTTGTTTTTCCCTCTCCATTTATCCACTTCACTTTTCCAGTTCTCAGAAAGCGGCTTATTTCTCTCTAGGGGAGAAAAAAAAAAAAGCATCAGAGGGAAGGAAAATCCCTGCAGAATGGGATCTGTTGCATAGTGCATGAGCTCCGTATCGGATCAGCTTTGAGAAGGAGAGCTGGAGCAATTTATCACTTAGGCAACGTGGAGGAAATGACAGGCTGACACTCTATTCTGTTATATTCCTCCTGCCTCGAAGTCTGTCTGTGATAGCTGAGTCCTTGGTGTCACCTGGCATCTGGGATGTGCTGCAGCAGGGCAGACAGCGTGCTTCCATCTGCTCAGAGGGGAAGGACTGAAACAGAAGCGGACCCAGGCAGGACCTTTCCTGGTGCTCAGGTCGGATCAGAGTGCAGGGATGAAGCGGAGGTGTTGCAGCAGAGAGGAGAATCACTGTGACAATCTCTCGTTGCTGTTCTGAGTGGCAGTGGCTGCCCTGAGGAAATTTTTCCTGCTTCTGGAGGACACAGAGCTGGGCTGATTCCTTAGCCGTCACTAGGTCTTTATTTTGGTTTTGATTGCAAGCCCCTGAATTTAAATGCTGGAGCCTTCAGCCAGGAACAGGGCTTCAGCAGAGGAACAGAACGGGCTCTCGGCTGGCTCCCAGCCCACTGCTCCATGCTGCATTTTGCAAGCACTAGAAATGAGCTTATCAGAGACTCTTGCAGGCTGGGGGGGACCTCTGGAAGCCCAGCTCTGCTCAGAGTAGGGCCAGGTTCAGGAGGCTCTGCAGCCGAGGTTTGCATAGCCCGGGATATAGATCTCTCATCCTCTCTGGGCTCCAGGTTCGGTGTTGGAGCACTCTTGGGGGAAGATTTTTCTTTCAACTAAGCTGGAATTTCCCATGTTCCCACTTGTTCCTGTTTCTCCTCTTGTCACTTGGTCCCCAGGAATGAGCGTAGCGGCTGGTCCTCTGGCCCACATCCTCCATCTCTAGGGCTGGGCAGGACCCCGGTGCTCCTGGACAAGCTGCTCCCAGAGGGTTGCTGGATCTCTCACTGCCCCATGTGTGGACAAGCCTTTCTGGCATAAATCTATCCCTGAAATTTTATTAACAAAGTTGTTGTACAGAAAAAATTCAGGTTGCCATGGTGACAAACTTGCTGAAGGTATAGCGGAGACTACAGACTGCTGTAGAAGCAGTCACGTGTTCCTTTAGAAAAACATATTTCAAATTTCTTCTGAATATTGTAGCTCTTAATTCAGATCCGTTTCTCAGAAGACCATACATCAACTTGTAGCCTCGGCCATCTCTGCTTTTGAGACTTTATGCATTAATTTGTGTCCCGTGTGACTTATTTCACTGTTGTTAATTTTCCTAGCACTCTAGTTCTCTTTTTTTTTTTTACACTAATTAGCAATTTACGTGACATTTGTGCCCATGTAAAGTGTTTTGCGTATGCAGGTTTCTTTTTACAGATTCCTCATGGTGTGATTCTGATCCTAAACAAGGTAATAAGCAACTCAGTGAAGCTGAACACATTTATTTTTTTTTTCCTGAGGCCATGGATATTTGGTTAGTTCTGTGAAGTATGACACAAATTTTAAGCTATGCTGTTTCTTCCCCCCTCCCTTTTTTTTTTTTTTTTAAAGTAGATTGGAGAATGAGAAGAATCAAGATTCAAAGATCCAGCACGGGAAGAAAGAACCTGATGCCATTTCCTTTCTTTTTTTTTTGTGAAAAGCTATTCTGTAATGAAGTGACAGTCTTTCCTTAAGTTTGTGTCCTGCTGTTATGTCAAATGGCCATCGGATGAGGTGCTCAATGTGTGCGCCTGTCAGTCGATAGCCGCTTTCTGATGTGTCAGAGCTCACTGGGAGGACATCTCAGACACCCAGCCTGTGTTGTACCATCTCATGATGACACCATTAAAGGATCGTTGTTCCATCTGATTGTTCTGCAGTTGCTCTCTGGTTGCTTGTCATTTCCTGTAAAGCTTGTAGCTAATTATTGATTCATTCCAACTAGTAAAGGCACTTAATTCCTTTTTCTCTGGGGTGCAACAGCTGTGGATAAGGCGTCTTGCTGCAAATCCAAAGGCTTGAGTTTTAGCCCACAAGCAATCTGGCTTTAATGGGTACTTGAGCACTCCGGTGGGGAGCTGAGGGAAGCTGATGAATCTTTACCATGGGCATGGTAAAGCCGTCTTCTTTAGGAAAAAGTATCAGCTGGGTTTTTAAGATATGCTTCCATCCCTGTTGACTCACACCACACCGCGCTCGGTTTGTGGTTTCACTGCTGCGCTCCACAATGCTCCGTGGTGGTCATGGGAGCTGCAGAATTGATCATTGGCTCTTTTTCACTTATGCAACTGTCCCTCCTTTCAAAATGAACTAATTTGTCTGTCTACAGCGACTCTCCCATCCCATGTGACTCCATCAGTTTTCCCTACTGATGGCAGCGCGGTAGCCTGATTTGCGGGGATTTCTCTCTCAAAAGCATGGCACCATGGAGTCGGAGCCCTCAAGGATCACCCGTGGCAGCAGCAGGGACCAGGAGGAGGTGGAAGGTGCTGATAAGGCGTAGAGCAGGGGTCCAGCAGAGGAAGGGCTGTTTTCCTCTCTCATGGTGGTTGTGCTTTGCCTTGTCAACAGGACTGGGAACATCACCCCTTCCTTCATCATGAGTGCACAGCTCCAGAGTCCTCGCATCAGCTGTTTCTCTGCTGCAGTCGAGTAATTTTTGCCCAGCACCTTCTTCCTAACAGGGGTGACTTCACCCCTCTGTGCCTATTTCAGGTAGAACCTGTGACTCTTCATTTAAAAGCTGGTGGAAAGAAGGACCTTAGCTGCTTTCTGAAACTCCTGAGTTCTAGTGATCGTGGTCTTGGTCTTCTTATGCTGGCATGTATGTCTGAGGCAAAGGCATGGGCGAGCAGAAGAACCTGCTGGGCTCTTCCTCTACGACCTGACTTTGTCTCCTGGAAGGGATGCAGTGGATTGAGCCTGTGCCTCAGCGGAGTAGGGGGGGAGCATGTCCTAGTAGCAAAGTCCTTCTGCTGTAGCTCTGTATGCCAGGGAAAAGAAACAGAAGAGGCTACTGAGTGTGATAGTGGGTCTTTCACAACCTGGAGCAGAAAACTTGTCTTTGAACTAGGGCCTGGCTAGCTGGTGCTGGAGTGATGAACAGAGCCTGGCCCTTGCTCTTCCAGGTGTGGTGCGTTAGGGGAAATAACTGTCTGGAAGCAAACAGGAGTGGAGTATCACTTCCCTTTGGGAAGCTGCTTTCAGCATCATTCATTTACCTTATCTGCCCTCTGCGGACAGAAGTTCAGGGGCAGGGCTCTGTCCCCGCAGTGGTTTCCATCACTCATGGGATGCGCTGCCATCTGCGTTACACACAGCTGTCTGAGCAAAAAATCTTACTGCTCTTAAAGAATGAAAACTGGGGCTGCCACTGACCACCAGCTGTGACCTTTGTGTAGAAAAGGTCTGATGGTCTTTTTGTCTTGCTAACATCCGTGTCCTAGGAGCAAAAACTCCTCAGAAGGCAGGACCCTGCAGTCACATCCCTTGGGAAGGAGGGCAGGAGCTTGTCTGCAGGGAAGCACCATTGCAGCGGGTGCACAGGTTCCAACATCTCCTTTTGATAGATGCAATAAAAGCAATGAAAGGCCAGCCCTCTCCCGTGTCCATGAGACACCTGTATGCTCGTCATATGTGCACTTCTCCACAAAAAAGCAATGAAAACTTTTTTTTTTTCCACCAGCAAAACCCGTTACACATACTTTCAGCTCCTTGCTACTTATATGCAAATACCTTCACACCTAGAAGCTGACATGGCCTCTGCTGTGCAGATGTTTATCTGGCACTAGACAGTCATATTTTCTCTGTCTGCATTACTCAAGTCTTCTGTGGTCCCACATTGCTGACTCAAGCACTTGTTGCTCCAGCATACCAGTGATAGTTGCTACGGATGTTCCCTTCCAACTCCCATGGCTGAGAGTTTGGTCTGAAACACTGCTACTGCATCCAAGAGCAAATCTCTCCTTGCTGTGAGAAGCCAGGACTCACACCGGGCTCCTGGTTCTGTAGCCAGCCACGTCCTCACCCGTGTGGACTTCCAGCCTCCAAGCACACTGGTGGCTCCAAAACTGCCTCTTGAGGGAGCAAGGTCCAGTAGAGAACCTGTCATTAAACCCTGTTTGTGCTTCCCCACCAAGAAATATTTTGCCTCGTTGTCCGTCTGCATGCTGTGTTCTCCATGGCCACCCTCCCCAAGCTATGGTTACAGTCGCTTTGCCAAGTGAGACCTGGGGGTTTGTTCGGTGGACCCTGTAAGACTACCACTGGTTTTTTTGTTGGGCTTTTCTTGGAGAGTGAAGATTCATGCAGCAGCAGGGACAAGGGAGGGAGCTTTCCCTGTATGGCTTAGAGATCCTACTTGCCCTGGAAGGAAGCTACAGAGCAGAAACTTTTCTCATGTAGACTTTGAGGTTGTTCAAAAACTCTGAGACAGCAAAAAAATTGAGGTGTGTCTGAAGGGAGGCAGCAAAACCCTGGGGTCTTAGACTGGGGCTTGTTCCAGTTGGTTTGAGCCTGGCCTCAGCAGAAGGTAAAAATGTGATCACCCTTCCGCTGCAGAGCATCTGCGGTAGGTCTAGGATGAGGAAAGAAGTGAGGACTTATGTTGGTTTGGACTCGTGCAGTAATTTGGGGGATGAGTAGGGGCAGGCGTGGGTGACTGCCCCAGCTGAGGCAGCATCAGGAGCTCTGTCCCCGCACACAGCGAGCGCTGTCCTGCGTACACCTCCAGCACCTTCATGCGTCCTGGGGGAGAGAGGGAAACTGCTGACTCTATACACTCTGTGAAAAGGCAGCAAAACCTGCATTCACAGCAGAATCAGTCCTTTTCTATGCGTTTTCTCTTTTTTTTCTGTACGTCCCAACACTTTTTGTGCTGATGGTGTCTGAGCAGGTATTCCCATGGCGTGGTATTGATGGAGGACACCACCATAGAGCGGTGCTGCAGAAAAACTGGGCTCGGCTCCCTCCTTGACTCTTCAGTAAGCACTTGGGGAAGCATAGTGCTATGTGGGCTGCAGGGTGCCACAGCATTTCATTTCCCACATCCTCTCTTTGCCATCATGCCATAGATGCTCAGTAATCATTTTCTGCACATAGTGCTTGATGCTGGTGTGGTTTCTACCACCGAGGGATGTGTGTTGGTAGCCCCAGAGCAATTCTGTTCATCACATGGACCAGCTGGGAATGGGGAAAGCTATGTGAAATTAGTCTAAGAAATTTCTTAAAGGGCAGATATTTCCAGTAAAAGCTGGATGGAGCCTAGCCCATGTTAGGAAGAAGGTTATTGCTCATCTTGAAGGAATGTGGAGATTTCCTGGCACACGCGCTACTGTCAGCAACCTAATCTCAGGTGGGTGACAAACCAGGCTGACCCCTGGATGATCTCTCTGAAATGAAGGAGAGGCTTTCATTGCCAAACCCATATATTGATTTCAGAGCAGGGAGATGCTGGGATCAGGACCTGAGCATTTTCCAGCCTCGACTCTACTGTAGAATGTGGAGTTTTTGGTGTGGTTGTAAGTGCAAGGTCAACACAGAGGCTTGGGAGGGTTTTACGGAGACCCAGCTGTGCTAAGGATGGAGAGCATCCTTCGTGGCAGAATAGGTCAGTAGTAATGCTGAGCATCAGTGTCACTGGTGGTGAGCATGGCTGGCCGCTTCTGTTCCTGCTTCCCGCCGGTGGTGGTGCCCACTAGGTGTCAGAATTGAACAAATGCAAGGCTGGCACGGGAAAACGGGATCCCACTTTTCCGATTATTCTGATTTTTTTTTTTCTTTCTGATTTTCGATGTACTATATGATAAAATGATCTCAGGAGAAAGAGAATCTGTTTGTTTAGATGGTGAAGAGAACAGGAGAGGAAGAGGAGAAATGACGGAGACAAAAAACTCCCAGCCAGCTTCATACCTGCTGCTGTGATTTCTCCTTTCAGACCTTCAGCTGGCTTTAAAATCCTCTTTTTTTTTTTTTTTCCCCTCTTCCCAGGACAAATCATTGCCTCCGTCTCATGGTGCAGTGAAACTGCGGGAAACAGAGCATCAGCGGGTCACTGGAAACTCAGATTTGTTTTCCTGAATGAGCATCTGCCCGCGTTGCTGGTGGGGTTCGGCAGTTCAGTGGTCAGAGCTGCCGTGGGATGTCCCTGGAAGGTCTCCCAGCTGATCTTGGCCAAGGTGACGAGTTCTTGTAGTTTTCTTCCCGCGGCATTGGCGAGAAAAGCTCGTTCTCCTTTATGATGTCCTTACATGTCCTGCTGGCTGATGGGCTCAGTCAGGGTGGCTCCAAACGTCTCTCTGTGAAGGCAGCACTGTGGTGATGCTCGTCCTGGCCTTAACTGGTTCTTCTCACCCCAGAATGCAATATTCCTTTCCCATCTACTTTGGGTTTGCTACGTACTGTGAACAGAGTACTTAAGCACGCACCTCTCCTCATTTTCCAAATACTGTTTGTTTGGTTTTTTTTTTCAGGCTGCTTCTGAAGATATATCCATCTGTCCATATCCGTATCCATTGTCAACGCCTGTGGTGCTTGTTGCAAAGACCAGCAGTGGATTTCTCCTACAGTTTCCATCTAGGTAACATCAGCTGGCTGATAGCATGCTTGGCAATCCTCCACGTGCTGAAGGCTTCTGCCACGGTGGGGATGATGTGCCCGTGGGCATCGCTTGCTCTCTGCGACAAGCGCAGAGGCTGTGCTGGAAAACCAGTGTTAGACCAGTGCTGGAAAGGGAAGCTTCAAACATGGCTCTTTCCTCTTTGAAGGAAGCCAGGCTCCTGGAAATGGTCTAGATGTTCCTTGCAGGTTATGTCACAGGGAGGTTCAGCTGGAAGAGACGGAGCCCAAGAAGGAAATTGGGATTTCTTGTTGGCCTGCGGAGCCCAAACTGGTTTAGGGCATTAGCTATCTGTGAGACTTGGGAGTTGAAGAAGGAGACCACCAGGAAAACCGCAGAGCCTGGCAGGATCCCAGGGATTACAGGCTATGATTAATGAGAGTTTAAAAAGAATCTTATGCGCTTTTGGAGGCTGAATCTTTTTCTGAGCAGTGGGGAGGTGCTGCTGCTGGCTGAGCCTCCTGATCTGGAATAAATAATGGAGAAAAAAATAACAGCCTCCCAAATTGAAGGCTGCTGGTTTAAATGAAAAAAAAAAAAAAATCCATAATCTCATCGAAAAGAGATACTATGCAGAAAATCAGGGTCCAGAAACATCTAAAGCTGGAAATGGAAGTAGTAAGCCTCATGTCCACGCCAGGCATATGAGCTGAAATCATCTTGAAAGTCTCCATGGAGTATAGCAACATAGTGAAGTCTCACTGGGGCTGTTGTGCAGGGGAAAGCCCAGGAGTGATTTGGACGGATCAGGAAAGCAGGCACCTGGTCCTGACTTCCCCAAAGCCTTCTGACAGGCTTTTCTGTAGAGAATATTAGAGAAGTGAAACAGGCATGAGACAGGGTGAAGAAGGGTCACAGCTCAAAAACTGGCATAAACAAAATTCTGAAGTGAGCGGGTGGCACTTGCAAGTGCAGCTGGTGCAGAGCTGGTGGTTGCAGACAACCTCTGGGACTGCGGTGAGTGGTTTTGTTGCTGCCCTTACAAGCATTCTCCTTCTAGACAAGGGCGTTAGTGGGGCAGGGAAGCCAAGGCCCAGCCATTTCTTTTTATACGCGTTTTAAAGGTCTTTGCTTTTATACTTAAATACTGAAGGCAGCCTTGTTCAGCAGGGAAAAATCTCCATTCAGCAGGTTTGCCAGGTACTCACAAAGATCCAGAGGGGGGAAAAAAAAAAACCAGAAAATCCTGGGGTGGTCTCTGATGCAGGGACTGCTAAGGAATGTTTTTATACCTTTTCTGCTTCGTGGAATGGTGTTGCAGAGTGTTTGGAGAAGAGGCACTGGTTATAGGAAATGCTAGAAGTGATTGCAGGAACCTTTGACTTGTCTGGTTTTCTAAGCTGGTTAAAAACTGTTGTTTTATTAGTTACAAACTCTTTATTGTCTTGGAAAGAACTGAAATAAACACTTGTCCGTGGAATTGTTTTCAGCTTTTTGAGCTCCCAAATACTTTTAAAGGATTTAAAGGTCCTGCTGGTGAATTTTCTGGAATGGGCAGTAGCAAATGATAAGCCAGACCCTACAACATCTTTCCTGGCAGAAAGAAAATGATGGAAATATTGTGTTGAGAAAGACTGTCACAAGAATAGGAGCAGCATTCAAAGCCTGCCTCTTTCAAAGGGTCGGAGCAGTGCGTCTGTACATATGCAACACAGTCAGTGAACCAGAACATGGCCTTTTGTCCAAAAAGCTTCTGTGCCATAGCCTGCAAACGTACCTACCAAAGTGGGGGGGTCTGGGGAAAGACCAGAAGTGAATGGTTGGGGTGCTGTTGCTGTTTGCCTGTGGTTGAAGGAGTGTCACGGGGTCAATTCTTTCACTGAAGGAGGATGCAACAAAGGCCTGAAGCTGAAATATTAGGCCCTGTCTTTCTGCCCCAATTACATGACTGAATCTTCTTTAAAATGACTATTCATTATGGGTATTTCATCATGAAATTACTATTTCATTGTGATCTGCCGTTGCACAACAGGCTATGTTCTGACACCGCTGAATTTCTCGTCCTTCTCTGGCTGAAACAACTCCACTGAAAGTTTGCCAATAATCTAGTTTCCCTAAAAATCCTCTTTTTAGGAGAACTTACTATTTGTTGAAAATGCTGCGTGGTCTTAGTGTGAACAAAAGGACAGATAACTCGGTGTGATGCTCGTGCCTGTCATCGATTGACAATTGCGGCGTTGGCTCTGCTGGAGAAGAGCAACTTGGAGCAGAGGGCTGGAGCTCCCCAGGGACATGCTGGTGGGCTGGAGGCTGTCACGGTGTGAGTGTGAATGCTGGCAGCGATGCAGGAGACTCCCATTTGTTTTCCATTTGTACCCGTGCTCTGGTGATGCTCAGGCCTTGCAGTGGCTTCAACAGCCCATGTGCCTAACAGCCTGGCTTGTAGGAGTGGAGCGTGATCTCTGCAATGTGCACCTCTGAGCAACCAGGGAAATTGCAAGATTTAGGTCTAGGATAGACTCGAGTCTGGTCTAGAATTTGCAAGATTCAGGTCTAGACTCTTTGTTCCAGGTACTTGATGCCAGGGCATCAAGTCCTGCTGTTAATCTAAGGACAAGGCACCTGTGAGACCTGATGTTTGCATTTTTCTCCCAACCCTGAGTGCCCTCGGATCTGCCGGCCTTTATGCAGCTCCGGTACGTGCAGTAGTGGAGGGAACTGGGCTTGTTCCATCCAGGAGCTGTCAGAGCCAAGAGCCTTGGCAAAGGAGGGGGTTTCTTGTGCTGGTGCCTCCTGGAGAGAGGAGAAGCAGAGGAGATCTGTGTTTGCATGGAAGAGCTGCTTTTCGGTTCCCAACTAAAGGGAGGCATGAAGGCTTGCTTTGCCCGTGTGTGTGATTTGCCAAGAGTGGGAAATTTACTCTTTAGCAGCCCATGACGTACAGCAGGGTTCGGTAAAGGCTAAGCTGGAAGTCTTGTAAATGCTTTCTCTTGTCCTTCTCTGAATGTCTGATTTCTTACCTGCTGTCCCGGTGAGTGCAGAGCACCATGCGACTTCTGTGCTGCCACTGTCCTGAAAACACACCTCTCCAGCCCCAATGAGTTAAAAAAAATATTGCAGGTCCTCGGTATGGAGTTGGTAAATGATGTGCTGAGTGGCTGAGCCTCATATGGGCCAATGCTCTTTGCCAGCTTCCCTTGCCCTAATCCCGTATAATGTAACCACAGGACATACTGCGGCACGAAGACACAGGGAACAACAAGCACTTTGCAATCATCAGGGACCCGCAGATACTTTCTGGCGTGTAGTGCTGCCCGATTTGTGGTTATTTACTCTTTTGAGTCCCAAGTCAGCCACCATCTGGTTCCAAGACACGGAGTAAAAACAGTAATGCAAGCCTGGCTCCCCTCTTCTCTCCTCCCTCGTCCCGCTCCTCGCTGATCAGGGACAGCCCACTCAGATGTGCGAGGAAAACGCGAGCTGCAAACATGAAAGGCAGGGAGGCGAGGCAGCTCTGAAACTAGGTTAGAGATGAAATGAGCCTGAAATTTGGCAGCTGTAGGCAAGGCTGGGTGGCCCAAGGGAAATAGCTGAAAATGATTGATGAAATAAATGATTAATGAAATGGTGTGATTAGCCTATCATGGGATCGCGTTACCGTTTGGATCCCAAAGACAGAAACGGAGAGGAGCCATGTGGGTGTGAATGATGTAGAGGAAAACGTGTAAGAGCAGCGTCTCCCAGAAAGCAAGTGGATCCCTCAAGGCAACCTCATGTTGGCTTGATCGCACCAGCCTGGTCTGAAAGGTGCCCCTCGCTGCTCCCCTCTTCCGTGGATGGTCTCAGCGTTTGGTATTTACCATCTGCACAGCTATCCCTTCTCTGTTCAGGTGGCTCCAAAAAAACGCATTTCATTTTATGCGTTGGTATTTGCTCTTGCCTTTGCTGCCATCCACCAAATACCTGAGCAGAGCAGGTTTTTTTGGGTATATATTGGGTCTCCAAAGGCTTTCTGGATAGGGGCAGGAGCAACTTTGGGGGTTCGGATCTCGTTCTGCTTTTTCTTGGCAGATGCTTATTTCAGGAAAGCAGAATGTTGGTGCAAGTTGTTCAAATAACAGCTAATCTGTCATGCTGATAGTTGTGTTAGTGCAGTCTAACTACCAGATCGATCTGTGTTTACACCCCCCCTCCACCTGCCAGCTTCTTGGAGAGGGAAGATTTCTGAGCTCAGAGAGTGGCTTGTGGGGACTTGTTGCATCTGCTGTTAGATTAATAGATGCAGACTTTGGAATGACATAACTATGCCCTCAAGGGTTTTGGTTTGGTTTGGTGTTTNCAAATACATCATTGTTGCTCAGGTCTAAATGTTTACAGTGCCAAATCCTGCCAATCAAACCCTTGTTCATTAGGAGTTACCTTGAAGAACCAGTCTCTTTGGGTCCATCAGATGACTTCTGCACTTCCAGAACTGCAGAGATGTTTGTGTTGGCTTTCCACGGCTAGCGTGCCCTAACAAGTGCACACCTCCTGCTGTACAAGCTCACGGTAAATTTCTCCCAGAAATGGCAGCACCTTCTGGCTATTTAATGGCAACCGACTGGGATGGCTGGAGACTAAACGTGTGTGCATGGACACACACACACGTATATATG
The DNA here is from genome assembly GCA_013400615.1 of Syrrhaptes paradoxus. NCBI lineage: Eukaryota > Metazoa > Chordata > Aves > Pterocliformes > Pteroclidae > Syrrhaptes > Syrrhaptes paradoxus. The sequence continues at coordinate 69,006 of VZTO01010764.1, forward strand.
GACATAAATGTGTCTGTCTTTAATATGTGGAAGATTTTCTTCTCCCCCTTCGCTCTGCAGTTCTTCAGCTGTTGTTGATGAGGAGGACACGGCGGTATAGAAACCGTACAGTATAGAAACGCCACAGTTCTTCACTTTTTCTTTTCTGCTCTGAATGACTTCTTCAGCCTGACCTCGTACCAGAGGCCGTGTTCTGACCAGCACAGCTCTGGGTTCTGCTCCTGCTTTTGCTGCTAAATAGAGACACGGGTAGCTTTGCAGCCCCATATTGACTCCAAGAGCTGTACAGGGAAAACCAGCTTTATATGAAGGTCATTGGTTTCCTAAAGGACAATAAACTTAAATGGAGTAAGGACTAAAAGGTGGATTTTCAAGCAGCCCTAAATTTACTCCTGGGTAGCTGTGCTGTAGCAATGGGGCACGCTCAGCCTTCTGTAACTGTGCAGGTGGAGAGCTCGTAGTATGGGTTACTTGCTAGGCTAGATGGAAGCTCTGGTCTGACTTCGAAAAAATTTAAGAACACATGTTATTTCTGTGTGTCTGTCTTTTGCTCATTCTTCTCTTCACAGGAAGACCGCGTTTTGGGGAGTGCATGCTCTTTCCAAGCTTATCACGGTACTCTCAGGCTGGGTGGCATCGCTTTGGAAATGCTGAGGTGGGTTCCAGCTCCTTGCTAATTTACTGAGCGCAGAGTCATGAGCCAGTGAATCTGGCTGACCGCCTGCGAGGCACTGACACCAGGAGATAAGGAGCTCTTGTGAAACCACTGAGGTGTTACCCAAAAGCCTTCCCTTTCTCTTGCTCCTGCTGACACAGCTGTTTGGGTGGCTCCTTTACCAAACTTCGTGGGACATTTGTGAACCATTGCCCATAATGGTTTGCCTCTGAGGAAACTTGCTCTGACTCCTGCCGTGCGCTTGGGCCGCGCTATGGTTAAACAGCAGTGGGGCACTGCGGCTGTGCCTCTTCTTGGCTGAACATCAAGAGGCACGCATCCAAATGTCAAGTGTTTTTCCATGTACACAATTTAAATCTTTTTTAAATTAAGGGATTAAAACAAAGAGGCAGACACGAGATCTCCATGTGATCACGCCGTATAATCTGTGCTGTCCTTGATGCTGCAAAGGAGTCGTGTTCCTTCCTTTGGTCCTCAGGAAAGCCAGACCTTGCAGCCTTTCTTCTGCTGCAAAGGTGTCCTTTGCTGAAACAACCAGGTAATTGCCTTCAACTCAAACCTCCGGGGCATGGAAAGCTACCAAGTGTCATGTCATCAAGACTAACCATCTAATTTTGGATTGCTGCTGAGTAGGCTGGAAAGCCCTTGAGACCAAAGATCTCCAAGATGTGTCATCATCATGAGACAGAGAGAGAAAAAAGAGCTGTACAGAAGCCAGGTGAGCTGGTCTCTTCTTGGATGGCACCGGTAGAGGTTTTGTGACACAAGGAAAGCATCTTTCTTGTTTTCCTGTAGGACTGCTTTCCTGGAAGGTCTTGGGAGCTGAGAAGCCTTAGGAGAAATGTCATAGCCCAACTTCTTGCTCTCAGACACATCTTTAACCATCCCTGGCTTCTGCAAGGGCCCATCTTGCAGGCTCACTGGGGATGCTGGGAATGCAGAGGGTAACGCTCAGCTGCTCTCCATGCTCTTCACTGCCTGTCCTTCTCTCCTTCTGCTGGATATCATGTGTACATCTCAGGGCACTGGGAATCCCAGCAGTTTCTGAATTTGGTTCCACAAGCCAGACTGTACTTGCGATTTGATATTTCTTTGAGTAAAATGAAGGATGGGAAAAAAAAATAGTTTTTTTTTTAAAGGTAGGCTTTAAGAAGAAAATGGTGCAGAATAAAATAAAATGTCATGATGAAAGAGATTAACAGGGTGGGTTCATCAGCTGCTTGCTCCCACAATAACCATATACTTTTTTATCAAAAAAAAAGAAAAAAGCTTTTCCAAGTGAAAGGTATCTTCTTCAGTGCAGCATGCTGCACCTTGTCTTCTCCTGGTTGAAGTGAGCGGCAGGGATGAGTGCTCCCCTGAAAGTGGCAGTGAACAAGCCAGCTCTGCTGCCTGCACATTCCCAGGTACGAGACATTGTGCAAATGTTAGAAGAATATCTCAAGACTTGAAAAATCCGCTGTCGTTGCTTTCACCTTCACATGAAATAATATGCAGGGGGTGGGGAGAGGATAGGACAGACAAATCCTGAACTCCAAGCCAAAAGCAGGTCTGCCTCTGAAAGCACTTTGCTGATCACGAGGTCCCTTTCTCTCCATGTGTGGTGGGTTGACCATGGCCAGCTGCCAGACACCCTCTCGGATGCTCCCTCACCTCTTCTCCTTGGCAGGACAGAGGGAGAAAATAAGATGGAAAAGCTCATGGGGCAAAATAAACACAGGGAGGTCATTTACCATTTACTGTCATGGGCAAAGCAGGCTTGCCTTGGGGGAAATTAGTCTAATTTATTGGCAATTAAAATAGATTTGGATAGTGAGAAACAACAATGGAAACATCGCCTTCTCCCCACCCACCTTTTCCCAAGCTCAGCTTCACTCCTATGAAAAAAACCCGGTGTTTTCGCACATCAGCCTGTGTTGCTTTGTTGATCCAGATAATGTGCTTTTACACTGGCACTCTGCACCCAGCATCTCCTCGGCAATGGGGCAGCTGCAACGGTGGACAACGTGGTCTGAGACATCAGAGATCTGGACTGTGGGCACATGAATTTGTCCTTTGGGCTTTACTTTCTAATGCAGGAAACAACATTGACCTTCTCTTGTGTAATATTTGGGGTTCAATCCCTAATTGTCCTGATTGAAGGTGTAGGCGAGGTTGCCAAGTTATTTAAAATTCCCATTGCCCTGCTCGTTCTGGCCTTGCAATGCAGGGCTTAATAAATCCTTTGCAACACTGAGAACTAAAGACAGTTTAATAGGTTGTCACTTCAGGTTTATGTTATTTTAGCATTTGCATAACTGCATTCATGATTCTGGCACTTAACCCAAAACCACAGCAGAAGTTGTAGCTTCTTGGCTCACCCAGCAACAGAAAGCAGGGTTGGGGGTAGACTGGTCTCTGTGCTGGTAAAAATAGGCTGCTTCCAGTTCAGCCAGGACAGCGTAGCTGAAGCAAACTGGAGTCTGTTGTCCTCCCACTCCTCTTTCCTGGCAGCTCTGACACCAGTAACAGCTGCTCATGGGCCCTTGCTGTACGAGCTGCTGCTGCTTCGGTCCTGGCTGCTGGGATCTTGTTCCAGAATGGAAAAATCTGGGACCAGTTCATCATCTGTGTTAAATGCCCCCATGTCATGTCACACCGCGCTGAGCTCGATGGCTGTTGAGCAAATCCTCCCAGTCTCTGGAACCTGCCAGTACATCAGCTGGGTATCTGGAGTAAGGAACCTCTTTACCCTCCTCTGGTTTTGTTTTCCCCTGATGAGCCATCAGTCATGTTTTCTCAGGAAAATGTAGTTTAAGAAGATGGTCTGCAATATCTTGGATGTAATCCTAGCTTTCTGTTTGGAAGGAGTTTTGGGGTATGGCAGTTGGAACTGGCTGAGGTTCCTTTTCCAAAAGATGTGTAAACATCTAGGGTACAAATAGCGCCCTGAATTCAAATCGGGAAATGCACAGAGCAAAAACCAGGCATGGGCAATACAAGATGCACCCCTCAAGCATCTCATATTGCACAAAGTCTTCAGAAGCTATTAGACAGCAAAACAAAGATTTATAATTACTTCTCGATGGTGTCTGGATGAGAGAGTAGAGTGCTCAGTTTGCCAGCAGTACTGCTGAAACAACGGGGAGCAGAAGACCAGGAAAGCGCTGGAGGCAAAACGAACAGGGAGTTTCCATAGCCAGAGCCCAAAAGAAGCTGAACTCTGAACAGCGATGCAGGTCTGTCTGACAGAGCTCGAGATGATGCTTTCTGTCTGCCAGAAGATGCTGAAAAAGGACCTTTGTTAGGGGATGGATGGTGAGCTCCTGCTTACGCAGATTTCTCATCTGTAATTGTCCCGAGATTGCCTTTGTAAGCTGCTTTATAAATGTCCGAGAAGAGCTGCTTCCTCAAACCCCTGACTGCCTGGCCATGAGCTGTGGAAGTATATCGCGCCCTGTTTCCCTTGTCCCTGTTATCGCTTATCGTGCTGCGTTGCTATTGATGGACTTAGTTGTTCTGAAATCCACAGTAAACATTTTTGTTTGGTTTCGTGATGTGAATGTATAGGTACTTTTCTTACTGGGAGGCAGATTCCCTGAACTCTTCTAGTCCCTGGGAAACAGCAGGTGTCCAGTCAGAAAAACACCACCCATAGAGCCCATTTGCAGTCTTATTTTCTGACAATTTTCCCACCTTTGAAAAATCTTTCAGAGAGCTCTGTTAAAACCAGTCCCTCTATTTTTGGAGACACTTTAGTTTAATCTTGACCTCAAAAGATTTGACTGAGCCAATATCAGATTCAATACTCTTCAAGTTTTTGGGTTGGGTTGTTTTTGGGTGTGTTTTTTTTGGGTTTTTTTGTTTTTTTTTTTGTCATGTAGAAACTTGACACTTCCCCATTGCACCAGCTGCGATGAAGGAGATCTTTGAGGATTTCTGCAGGGAAATGCTCCCTTGCTAATGTGTTAGGAGGATGGGAGCAGCTGCTGTGAATCAGCAGTGCCCCTGAAGCCTCCTGCAGTTCAGAGAGCAAGGGCAGAGCGAGACGAGAGGAGGTGAAGCCAGCAGCTGGAGGAATGCGGAGAATGAAAACGAACGAAGAATACCATTTAGTCATGCTGAATGTAAATGTGAACACTCCGGATCCCTGGCATCCAACTAAAAAGCTAATGCAACGCTTAAATTAATGTGGTGTGCAAGAATGCCAGTGCTCCAGAGCAGCTCCCAGCAGAGCTGGGGGCAGGTGGAAGTGCAAGGGAGGTGATAGCTTCCAAAACAGCTCCCACCTTCTCCTTTTGAACATGCTTACAAAGCTTTTGTTGAATTAGAGAGGCTTGAAGTGTGTATCCTGATGTGCATGTGTGTGTTTGCTGCTGTTTGTGCTCTCTGGGTTTGAATTATTCAGGGTTGAACGGAATAGCAGGGTGCTGAACAAGAAGCCTGTTAGACAGTGAGACCTGTGCTTGGGAGGAGGCAGGGGGAGAGGACTGGTGGGGCTGGGGTGCCTCCTTGGAGTGGCTTTGATCCTAACCTTGGTACAAGGACATGGGGTGGACACGTGAAGGTTCAAGATTGTCAACATCCTTGCCGCAGTCTTTCCCCGTTTGCTCCTCTGGAGCAATCAACGCCCCTTCCATCGCAGAAACAACTGCTGCGGCACTGCCACTCCTGCGCGTCCAGAAACAGTTCCTGGCTCATTACCCTGAGAATGGCTTCAGCAGACACTTGGATTTGACCCATGGTGCAGACACTTGACCAGGAGATGAGCCTAGATGTATATTTTTAACTTGCTCTGTACTCATAGGAGTTAAAAGCTGAACATTCTCTACATGAAAGCGGAAATGTTGTTGATTGCTTGAGTCAGAAGTGGAGGAAAACCACCTCTCTTCTTCTCATCCTTCCTTAACTGCCAGTGACAGACTGTAATTGTAGCAGTGTGAATACTGGCAGCGGCTCCCACCTTGCCGACCAGAGCTGCTGGGAGTCCCTTTCTCCAATATTTTGTTCCCAGCAAGTTGTGACATGATAAGGGGTTTGCTGTGCTCACAGGAGGAGCCGGGCTACGCGCAGGGTGTCTCCACCCATTGGCACGAGTGGCGGACCTTGGTTGCCTGTGGATGTGGCTGTGGGGATGCTGTGGAAGTCCTGTGTTTGGAAAACCGCCGCTTACCATCTCGGCGAGAGTCGGTGACAGATGGCAGCAAGCATCAGTGGCTGGTCCCCAACTGTATGGTAACAGCATCAATTATTTCCAGCCTTTTCACACCAAATGTGTGCAGCAATGGATGACCTAGGGCAGCCCCCCCGCAGTAGTTAATTTTCTCCAAATTCTTCATATCATGAACAGTCTGTTTAAATAGTGGTCACGTCTCAGACTTTTGGGGGTGGGTGACAGGGGCTGCTGTAAATGGTGTGACTTCAGTGAATAGCTGGGAGAGAGTTGGACTCAGTGCAGAAATACCACCAGGGCTATTAGGTATATGGGTTGTCTGTCTTCAGCAACCTTCAGAATTTTTCTGCCCCGAGATAAGTCTTCGTCTTGTAGTATGAATCAGTTGTGTCTTTAAAAAAGCAAGCAAACCCACAAAATGAGAGTCATTACTCTTTGCCTTCCTGGTCAGGCCAATGTGAGAGGCTGTTGAACGGGGCAAAACATCACTTTTATCTGCCAGTCCCTCCGTACAATTCAGTTATGTTGGGGAGAGGGGGAAACCACGCCTAGCCAGGGCTTGTTTATCCTCCTGGCAGGAGCCTTTCTGTAAAGTGTCATGATGGTATGAAGAGTGACCGTGTATACTTAAGTCTCCAGCAATTCCTGTTTCACCATTTCATTAGCTTGGTTTCCAGAAGTGCCTTCACCACCCAGCTACGTCCCAGTTAAAATCTAGCCCTGCAAAACCAAACGTCTTTCCCTGTATGTGAATCAAGAAGCGCTAGGACTCTGGAATGCCAGTCAGTAATGCTGGTGTGGCATTCGGGATGCCCATTCCCACGGACAGACCCAGCACCATCCTGTGCTGACATTTCTGGCTCATGTCTGGCTGTGAGGAATAACTCTGACAAGCTGTGGTACCTGTCACTGCTCTTATCTGGAAGTGGTGTTGAGGAGGGGACTGTCAAATATCCTGCTACACTTTGAGTCCCAACTCCACTTCAGCTTTCTCAAAGCAAACCACTTTGTGTCCCACATAAACTCTCTATTTTGGGTTATGTGACTGAACACTGATTTTCCAGTAAGTCACAGAAAAGCAGAAAAAAAGCTACGGTAAAGTTTTACACTTCAAACTTGACTAGTAGTTGCAAAATGAGGGTCAGCTTTGCTGCCTGTCTCTTTTCAGCCAAGGTTTGGACAGGGATTTCAAAAGCTTTCTTTGCAGCAGTAATTGTGGGAACATGCATTCTGCAGTGCCCCGATGCCAAGCAGCCTGCAAGGAATCTTGAAACTATTGTTGACGTGCTAGGGCTCCTCCATGAAAGGTTGTGAACCCTGCCCGAGACATCAGCAATTTCTCCAGGAGGAACCTGGTGAGCAGGCAGGAGGCTGTGTGCTCTCGTCGCCTTCTGTAGGCTGGGATAAATGGGAGCGGGAGGTGCGTGGTTAAAGGTATGGATCCCCAAAGAGCATTGGACCAAGTCAGCTCAGGGTCCACAGCCCTTCTTTCCTATCTAGGAAAAGTACTCGCTGAGTAGAAACATGTAGACGACTTGCCTAAGTCTAGCCTTTTCCATTATTTTCAGCGAGATTTTGGGGTGTCCTTATTCTTTCCTTTGTTCCGTTCAATACCGAGACCTTTGGCTCCTCCAGTTGTCTCCTAGGGGGTCTTCTGGCAGACGGTGACCACGGTTTTGATATAGTTTGCTGCAGGTTTCTGAGACATCGCTAAGGAAGAAGCAAAACTCAGCATCCCTGACACTCTGTGTGTCCTTTCAAATTAATTGGGCACTGAAATGAGATTATTTCCTGAGGACCCAGGTGGGATGAGACTAACCTGGCCGCCTACCTGTGTGCTTGGAGAATGATCCCTCTGCGTGTGGCTAGAGATGGTTTTCCATTTGCCAAATGATGCTCTGACTTGCTACTGAAATTAGAGCTTTATGTTAAGTATGCTACTTATTAAGTATTAATTATTATCAATAACCAATTGTACTGTAAGATAGTTATTTTGCCCAATAACAAAAGATTTTCCAGGAACTCTCAACTTTTGCATCAGCTCTAGCTTGCCTCTGGCTTTCCTGCTGCTCTCTTTCAAACTTGACAGCTATCCGTGGCTTTGGAGAGGCTTTTTCATGTGACTGTTTGTTGTCACGCTTCTGCGATGATTGCTCCTCTGAGCAAATACAACTGGGACTGTTACCCGAAGCTCTTACCAAGACCTGCTAATGCAGCTTAGACCTGTAGCTGCCGGGTGTTTCAAATATGCACAAGCTATTGCCATACTTCTGGACTATTTATTTCCTGCTCAGCTGTCTGGTCTGTGGTAGATTTTTTTCTTTGTTCTCTTTTTTTTAATTATTTATCTAGGGGCTTGTGAAATTATCACTGGAGAAGTGCAAGTGGAGAGCATAGCTGAACCTTAATTCCACCCATTGCTGGCTTGGTGTATGGGCTGGAAGGAGTCATCTAACCTGGCTGGGTTTGAAGCTGTGTCAACAAATACGGTGCTGTGTCAATAAATGGAAAAGCACTAACTGAAAGCACTGTAATTAGAAAAATATGTCCGGGGAGATTTTTCAGGATGCTTCCTATTGTTTAACAGCAGTGCCAGTGGGATGTACGGTCCTTATAGGAATAACCACAAGAAATCCTAGACGGAAAATGAAAGGCACGACCTTTGTAATCTTACCAAAATAGCAGTAGGGAGCATTGCTGAGAGCTGTCTGGGAGGGAGGATCCGACGCATGTCAGATCCTTGGTTTGAGCTGACAGCTCAGCTCTCGCCGTGTCTGCCTTTCTGCGCTGCTTTCTTCAGCATCCCACCCGGGGGGAAGTCTGCTGAGGTCTCCTCCAGCATGGAGAAGCTTCCAAGTGGACATGTTTAGCTTATTTACTAAAAAAAATAGGAAGAGGATTTTTTTTTTAATGCACCTTTCCCATTTTTTCCAATGTTACAGCTTACACCACGGAAATTGAAATGCAAACCTGGAGCTTCGTGCAAGCTTCTGAACTGCAAGGGACATCTGTGGTTAGTGCCATGGGCAGGCTCAGGAGCAGACAGTGCTGCTGACAGCAGGCAGGAGAAGATCTGCCTGGACAGCCTTTATCACAGGCTTTGGCAGGCAGGGTATTTGAAGCCAAGCACAGATGGCTGCCTATTCTGCAGTCGCTCCCTTCAAGTACGCACTTGCCATTATTTGTAGCTTGGTGGTATTTTGTGAATCTGTCTCATTTGAGCACATTTTCTGTCTTATGCTCTCCCCAGGCAAGGACTGCCATGGCTCTCCTCTGCAGTGACACAGCTCCAATGCAGTTCCCCGCCGCACTTCTCTCCCATGTTGGGGTAGGATGTGTGTCCTTGCACCATCGCATGCCATTTAATTGTCTTTTATTTGAAGGGGCTCTGCTTAACGAGAGAGATAAATCTCTTTCAGCTTGAGTAATACCTCTGTATCACCTTTCAACCCAGTCACTGGGAACTTGATTAGGAGGAAATATAATGCAGATCGTCAATGAAAATGTTCTTTAATAGCTCTGCATCTGGAAACCATCCTAGAAATTGTTAGTTGACAGTTGATTAACAGAAACTCTTTACATAGTCATTAATGTACCTGACTGCGGTCTCTCTAATCATCAGTGGTGTCAGTGCTTTCATCAGGGTACCAAAGGAGGCAAGTGGGATCTCCCAGCACCTTCTCAGTGCCTCTGTCAATGGTGAAGGTCATAATCTCAGGTGCCTAACCACAACGGTGCTGTAGCATCAGCCAGGCACTTAGAGCTTCCCTGGTCTTCAAGTGGACCATGGAGACCTCGTCCAGCTCCTCCAGGATACCCAGGTCACTGTCAGCCAGGCCAGTTGTAAGCTTGGATAACACTTAATATCCTTTGTGACTTCTGAGGTGGAAGTAGTTTATTTAAGCCCAACAGTTGCTCTTTGAATACAGTTGAATCATTTACTGTGAAAATGGATTTGTCCGGGGTGTGGGTGCCCTGGGGGCTGCAGGGGGCCTCTGTGAAGGTCCCAGCTGTCCCCAATGGACCAGACACTGGGCACAGCTAAGCCTGTCAGCCACAGGTGGAGTTCAGCTGGGAAAATGGTATTTAAGCAAGGGCAAACACCCCAGAGAGCAGCCAGGAGAAAAGGTAAAGTGTTGTTGGGCTGGAAAGCTGGTGTTAGCCCTCTGCATGTCAGGAACGGGCTGTTAGTGAAACAGCTTTAGTGCAGAGTTTCTAGGTGCTGGTTAAACTAGCTGTTCAACTGAAATGACCCAAGGGGTCCGTGTGTTTGGAAGCTCTGTGCTCGTGTGTGCGGCAAAGTTTGGAAAGAAGGACCATCCTCTTCATTGTGATGAAAACTCCCTTTTGTAAATGTAAGTCTGTGTGTGTGCACGCATGTGAAGTGAAATTAAGCAGAGAAGGTTTGCTTGCTGATTAAAATCAGTGACTATAAGCAATTCTGATGTTAAATGCTGCCTGCACCCTGCAGAGTCATTGGTTGATGTTTTCCATTAAACAGGAGTCTTAGAGTGAGTGTAAGGTTATGTTCCAGTGGTGGCTAGCTACTCACTGTCTGTAGCCCAGGGGAATATAGGGTGGTATTGTACGGACCTTGCATCATATAGTCCTTGTGTCACAGCCCAGCCATGGCAGAGTAACACATCCCTCCTGCTTCACGTTTGGGAAGGCTTGGGAGCAAGCGTCAGTCCGTCTTGTTGTAATGACTGATCCCACAAAATGCTTAAAGAAACCTCAAGGATTGTTCCAGCCTTGTAGTTGTTCTGGAAGAAATATGGGATATCGACTGGAAAAGGAAGGATGTGGGTTATTTTGTAGCATGGTGTTTCTTTGTTCAAAAGCACCACTTTCGCAGGCAATTACACTGTGCTAGCAGAACAAATTTTAGTGAGCAGTTGATAAAAAATCATAATTAATGAGTTTTGGCTTCCACAGTGCTGGTTCCATTCAAAATAAGCTCACATTCTGCACTTGCTTTTCTAAATACTAATGAGTCTGCCATTAGTAAAATCAAATGTCACTTAGACATTTCTAGCCTGGGGGGAAAGTACATTCTTCAGCTGTTGAGTACCTGTCTCTGTCTGGTTTTGGGGATATGTTGATTTTGGCCTTCTGGGCACAAAGTAGTGAGCAGGAAAAACTTTATTCTGTCTAGAATGCTGTCTGTAGGGCCAGAGAAATTTCTATCAGGTGAATACTTGGGTATCTCTTGCTCAGGAGCTTCTCTTTGAGGCTGACCAAGTAATTGGGCCATAATAGAGGAAAATGGACAGGCTTCAGGCGGTGGGAGCAATGAATCCTGGCTTGTTTTGGCAGTGACAACCATTGAAGGAATGGCCAAAGGTGGTGGTTGTGTTGCTTTAAACCAGAATTAGCCAGTCCTGCGAAGCACCTGGGAGATGTAGGTCCCTGTAGAGGTTGTTAGTGTACCTTGCCTGTTGCTATGATTCTGTGTTGTCTCCTCCTCCTCCCCAAAACAACCTTATTTTGCCCCCAAAAATGGCCATGAGAAAACTGTTGGGCTGGGAAAGAGGGATTTTTGAAACAATCTGCAAATGTTCTGGTGTTCAAAACTTTTTCCAGACGCCTTGACATTCTGCATTCTCTAAGCACTCAAGACACTTACCAGAGATGCGGCTTGTGCTGTGTTTTCTGAGGAGGGTCCCCTGCAGTATCTTGCAAAAGGCAAACTGCAACACTGGTGCCAAGCTCCCGAGTCCGTGGAGAGCTCTGTGCTACTGCTCCACCAGAGAAAATCATGGGTTTCCCTTGTCTGGCTCATACTTCATAGAGCAAATAAAATAACGTCTGGGGTTTGAAATGGCATCAAGGCAGGCTTGGGCTGTGTGTTGGCAGAGCAGGTGGGACCAGGTGGGGTGGCACTTGAGACCTGGCAGGTGTGGGCAACCTTGGAGGGTTAACATAAAATTAATTTTTACAGGACTTTTCTCCCTCTTGTCTTCCACGAGAAGATCAGGGATGAGCCTTGTCTGCAGCTGCTTGTTCTTCACCCCTTGAGAGGTCTCTGCAAGGTGAAGCCTCTCGAGGTACAGAAGCAGTGTCATTTTTGCCAGTGGGGGAAAAGGCGGCTGCCTTCACAAAGAGGATGTTGGGACAGTGGGGGAAGGAGAAGGAGATGCTCGTGAGTCTAGCGCCTGTTGTTTTGGGGGTTCTTGCGTGGTCTGGTTGTTTTCTGCTCCTGCTAGCACTGATGCAGGCTGGTATCGGTGGCTTAACTTCTTGCAGAAATCTGCAGAAGGTTAGAAATTAGCACGAACGACTTGGGTAACTGGGAGAATATTCATGAAACAGTCAAAGCTGAGAACAGGTGAGCTGGGAGGTTTAACGGGTGGGAATGAAGAAGGCTCAGCAGCCAGCTCAAGCAGGGTTAAGAAGTGCTATGTGATTAGATGCTCACTTCTGTCAAGCCAGAGCAGGGGTTTTAATTTTCAAACCAGCTTCAGATTAGCTCTGCCCTAGCAGAGATACTCTAATTTATGTTTTTTCATCTAATTGAGTGAGATGGTTGCCTAAAGTGTGGTGAGTACAGATCACCCAGGGACCTATCAGGGAGGGCAGAGCATTTTCCCTGCTTTCAGATCTTGGAGACTGAGTCTCGTAGGAAATTAATCTGTGTCTAAGGAGGCTCATTTTTTCTAATAGAAACTACTTCTTCTCCACTGTATCTACTGCAAATGTTTAGCTTTGGCTCGCTGCCGGTCCTTCCATTTACCAGGGAGCCAAGGTGGGGTCAGGCCAGCACAGAGACCCCCAGGAGCTGTCTTCTCATGGGTGAGATGTCCTGGGGAGCATAGGAAAGGGGTGACAGACTAGAAGCAGTCTGTGCAAAAAATAAGGAACCCAGCTCTGGATGGGAGCAGAAGTGGAACAGCAATGCTGATTCAGGTCTTGGGGAGCTTTTGGGGGTTTTTAAGACTTTGATATCTTGCTTTGGGACAAGCAAAACCCATGGGTCCGCAGCTCTCAAGCAGCAATATCCCTATTGACCTGCTTATTTATTTTTTTAAAAATTCCTATTCACCTTTCTGAGCTTTAAATGATCCTTCAGGTGGAGCAGAGCGTGCAGTGTGGGTATAAGCGCCTGGTGCCTCCCAGGGATTTTGGCATGTTGGCAAAGCGTTTACTGTTCCTGCAGGATCCCAGTCCCTTTCTAGTCTGATGCGGTTTGCAGGGCGTGAAAGAAAACCCCGTTCCCAGCAGGATTCAAAGGGAAAATAACGAATAGCCATCTGTTTGAAATAATTGCAATACACTGGTATTTAGTGATCTATCAAGGGACGTGAGAGTGTAATGTGACACTCTGTCCCATTTGTTTTAGAGCCAGGGTTGGAGCGCTCTAGTATAAAATTATAACCTAGGAATTAATCACAATGAAGTTAACTGTATCTAGGTCAAATCTGCATGTGAACCTCCACAGAACTTTTGCTTCATTCAGCTTTTTCATGATTATCTTTACTTTCTGGTGCCTCAAGGGAGGTAAGAAACCCTTTGATTTAAAAAAAAAAAAGGCATTTTTTCCAGTTTCTCTTTAACTTCTCCTCCCTACCTCATTTTTAAAGTAGAAAGCTTTTTTTCCTTTAAAAAGGAAAAAAAAAGAATGTTTTATGTATGTTTTTCATGAAGGCTGCTCAAATTCAACCAGTCCTGTAGCGGCTATGAAGGAGCCATAATATTTCACTACTTCTTTTCCACAGAAACCAATTCAAGTGCCGAAGGCTGAGTTTTGTGGTTTAAAGATCTGGCTGTAGACTTGCTCTCTGCCTCCTTTCGATCCCTCCGCGGCTGCCAGGTTCAGCTCACATTTACTGAAGTGTTTCTTTTGGGCCTGAAACCAATTAAAACTCTGAAGAATTAAAAGGTTCTGCTGCTGGGTTAGCTTCATTTTTGCCCAAAATATTTCAAATTTATGAAACACTATTTCATATAGTATTTCCAATTTTGCCTTCACGCTCGTGAGCATCCCACTTCACAGGTTGCCATGAGGTTGGATGTATTCTTTCTCATTTTGATTTTTCCAGAGATGGAAGAAGAGAGAGCCCTGTTGCCATCTAATATTCTGTTTCTAGATGAAGATCTGAAGGATTGCTGTTATTGGGTTTGTTGGGTTTTTTTTTCCTGTGGTAGACACCGCTAAAGCTCGTGCTTCCCTGGTGAGGTCCAGCCTTGGGGCTCTGTTTGAGAGACTGAGATACTGGGCGGCAATTAGTCTTGAGTTTTCTCCAGGGAGATTTTTAAATTTCTTTGCATGAAATAATGCAGTTTGTTTTGGTTTAAGTATTTGCACTTGTTTCCCCTCTGAACTCCTTTCCTCTTTCTCTGCGGTTGGTTTCCAGCCTGTGGTGACCGTGGCCGTGTTGAGAAAACAGTGGCAGCAGATGCCTCCATAGTGCTGGAACAAGAGAATTTCCTTCTCCCTAGGAATACAGTGTAGGAAGGCTTTTATTTCTTTATCTATTTATTTATTTTGAGGGCTGTGGAAATGCATTGTAGTCCTGGCCTTCCCTTCCCCAGCTATAACGCAGGCACAGCAACTTCTTGAGCCTGTCCGCATTAGGGAGCAGTGGGGTGAGCTGTACGGGACACGGGGAATGGTACAGAGAAATCATATTCCACTCGTGTGCTAGGGATTGCTCCTCAGTAACAGCCCTTCATAGAGCTGTAAATGTAAAATGGCCATAAAAATAAGAAACAAAACATTCCATTTTAGCTTCTCCTTTTCCCTTTTATGTTAAAGCTTTTAACATCAGGTTCCTCTGAAAATGTAACATCTCTGCAGGTTTGAGGCACGAGGAGTAGTTCCCATAAGTCCTCTACCTTTAGAGGCCGTGCATGCAGAAAACTGGAGTTTGAGAGAGCGCTGAGAGTATTTTAAGGCATTCTCTTGGCCATTGATGCCTGGGATGTGCCAAGGGGAGGTGAACTCCTGGACCAGTGTTGCAGGAGTTACTAGCAGTGGGTTGACTGATCTTACTTTTCCTCCTGTGTTGTCCTGAGATTTGCTTTTGAACTCCAACATGCAGCAGAGCTTGAAAAGATGATGTCGATTTTTCCTTTATAAGGCTGCCGCAGCCTCGCAGAAAAGACACGCTTCTGCTCCGTTGGCCTCCTTTGGCTGCACATTCACCTCCTGCACGCTGCCGCGGTGAGCTGAAGCACACGGTATAGTCTGTCTTGTGCCTTCACTCCGGCTCTTTGCGTTTGCCAGGAACAATTCAGCTTCCCTCCTGCCTCTTATGGGTCACTGTTTTCTCTCCATTTTGGTAAGTCCAGGCTCTAATTTTCTTAGTAATAGTGCTAAGAAAAAAAAAACCAAACCTCCAAAACCAAACCTTGGGCAGGGGATTGGGATAGCCTCATGCCGTGACTCTAGCGATATGACTGTTGTGCGTACAACTGGTCACACTGAAACACTGGCTTAAAATACCTCGTTACTCTTCCCAGTCTATACATTCATCTTCATTGTTCTGCCTTGTCTTAAGCTCGATCTCTGCACGAGGGATTGATCCAGCTGCTGGCCGGTGCAATGGTGCCTGACCCTTTCCTTCTTGAAACATCCTCCTCCCATGTCCCCGAGCAATGCCGTCTGCTCCGTCATTCTTCCTGCAGAGCAGCACCGCCAAAGCAGCAGCACCGTGGCAGCAGGGCAGTTGCGACCGCTTCATTTATCTACTGAAGGCTTGATTAAACTCAAGAGGACTCGGGTGAAATTGCTCCTTGTTCCCAGTAATTACACAGCAAACGGCTCCCCAGGAGCCCAGCGCAACCCTTGCCCTTCGCCAAGGCTGCTGGTAGGTGCCGCTCTGCGTTGCTGGATTGCACCAGCGCAGGTTCACACCTGGGTATCCCGTGTGCGCTCAAAGCGAGCTGTGGATGCACACCCAACCCACAGCGAGGAGCATCTCTGCTTTTCCCAGCACCCCTGTGAGTTGCAGACGTGCCTTGTGTTTCCCAGGCCGCCCATGGGCAGTAGCGCTGCTCTTAATCGGAATAGACCCTTCTGACAGCCGTAGGCTGAATAAATGTCTCTTCCTTGCCGGCTTTCCATTCTCATTTTGCCTTCCCCGATGACTTGTACTCTCTCACCGCCAGCGAGAAATCAGATTTATTTTTGAACGCGTAGCGAAGCTGGCAGCAATGTAACACCTTTTCAGCTCTCACTTGGTGTAACTGCAGGAATAAATAACTGCTTTCTCTTTCTAGTCCTGGGAATATTTCAGCTTCCTGTGACTTTTCAGTAGAATTGGATTTATAGGCAGTTGCAGCCATGTGTTGTTTGCATCTGACCCGAGGAGGTTTCGATTGCTCTGGAGTGATAACTACAAAGAGAAACTGGAACTCCCAGCGGAGGAGTGCCAGCTGATCCTTTCTCTTGGGCGCAAGGGCAAGGCAGAGAGGTTTGATGCTGCAGGGAAACCAAGGGCTAAGGAGACCTTGAGGGGCTGGGGGCTTCCTGGAGCCCAAGACATGTGTGGGGGAGCTTGGAAGTATAGGATGTGCACCTCGTGAGGAAGGAGAAGCTGTGTCCACTGCTGCACCTGCACCACTGCACTTGGCAGTGCTGGAGGAGCTGGACCACTTGTGAAGGTGCTGGTGGTGGTCGTTGGTTAATGGAAGAAAAACTGGAGCTTGGACGTGCTGCCTGGGAACTACCCCAGACAGGGACCTAGCCAGGCTGCGGCAGCTGGAACTTTACGTAACGATAGTTAATGGCACAGAAAACTGTGTGGTTTGGGTGGAGAGAGAGATGCCTACAGGAAGATAGTTTGGAGTTAAAAGGTTGAGATTGAAGCAGTGGGGGGATTTAGTGGTCACCCCTTTGCAACCCTGCAGCCCAACCCTCACTCTGAAGGTACCTAATCCTGCAACACGCTTTTCCAGAACAGAACAGATGAATGTTTGCTGTTTTCTGTGCCAAGGGGAGGTGCAAGGCAACCTGTGCTTGAACTCCTTCTGCCCTCCTGCCACTGTATAAAATGTCCTCAAACCCCTATGTGCTTCTAGTTTGGGCATTTCCAGGTCCTTGGGGTGACTGTGGGAGCACACGGTCTCTGCTGAGAGGCTCTGCCTTCTGTTTGGTAGCGCTTGATGCTTTTTCAGGCCAGTTTCTGCAGGTGTACAGCCACCTGTGCCAGACTTTGGTACAAGCTTGCCCACCGTCAGGAAGCTGCGCTTTGGGGTGTGAGTAAATCTGGGCTGGAGGCACGTTGTCCCCCTTCTTACCGGGTCACACAGAAACGGCAGACCACCTGCCCTCTTGACTGCATTTGCTAGCAGGTTTGGGGGATTATTTTTTTGCCTCCCACTTAGAAAATAACCCCCTCAACACGCAGATGGCAGCTCCTCTCGCAGAGGGGCAGGCATGTGCAGAAGGCTGTGTTTCTACTTTATTCATAGAACAGGTGTACGTGTTGTTTGCCGGGTGTTGCGCTTGGTATTATATTAAAAATAGCTACTGGGTTAAGCTTCAAATTCTCATCTTTTTGCTTGCTCTCCTGATTTCAGCATCATTTGTGATTTATGGTGTAAAACATCTCTGGGGTTGAGAGAGCTCCTCTAGCTTTCTATGAAATGTCTGCGGCTTTCTTCTCAAACCAGGTTCTGTGTTTCCAGGAGGTGATCATGAAGAGATGTGACTTACTCTAAAACTGCCAGAGCTGACACTGGACAGCCATGCCCTGGCATGAAGGCTGGTGCATAAAAGCACCGGGTTAGTCTGGGGTGAATGGCAGGGCTCTTGCTGTGCAGCTGGACACTCGGGTCAGAAGTGGAAGAAATGGCAAAACCTCCCAGTAGACTGTCAAACTACTGGAAGTTGTCATTAGAAAAAAAAAAAAAGTGGTGGGTTTTTTTATATTCTAATTTTTCTGCCATTATTTGTGTGACATGAGTGGCTGCAGTGTTTGGATGCCCTGCACTTCAGGGCGGCTGGTCTGGAGGGAGAACAGATGAAGTGGGAAGAAGAACAGAAAGAGAAGTGAGGGTCTGTGTGTGTTGTTTGTTGTTTGGTGGGGTGGTTTTTTTGTTTGTTTTTTGTGTTTTTTTAAAGCAGTATAACTTCCCCCTTCTTCCTGCATTTTGTTCCACTTTATCTGATAATTGTTAGGAACCTCCCGCCCCAGCTTCCTTTCAACAGAAACTCGACTTAATCCCATGAGAAAAAATGAACCCCCAAAAAACCCACCTTGGACTGAGCTTGTCACGTGGGGGATGCTGCTTCCACACAGGACTGACAGCAAGGTGCAAACCCCTCAGCCAGGGGACCAGTCTGGATGTCCTTGGGGCTAAGCGTGAGTGACACCCACGTGGTCAATGAGCCAGCAGTTGGTCCATGGCTGTCCTCAGTAGGTAGCCTGGTATCTGCAGCAGGACCCCGTGGTAATGGTGACTCGTGTGTCCCAATCCACTGGTGATGGCTCCTGGATATAAGAGCTAACCAGACACTCTGGAGCTGTCACTGTGGCTATCATGTCAGTGTACGTGTAAATTCAAGCATCATCTTTACTATGAAGTTATTAATGGAAATCATCACCCTCATTTAGTAGCTGCCATCACTTAGTAGATTAACCTTTATCAAGCAACTTTGCTACGCCAGCTGCATGGCAAAGTAATTGCTTTTAATAGAATCTGCCCTTGATTTAAAGCCACAGGGGAAGCAATTAAATTTAACAAAGGCAAAAGCCATGACTTATAAATGAAGATGGATGGCTTTTGTTATCTGTTTCATAAATTTTATTGTGTACTAGTATAAGAAAATATTCAGTCCTCTCATGGTTTGGGGGTTTTAAAATGTGATATTAGACTATTTTACTCTAAGAATGAATTGAATGTCATCAGTGCGAGCTCTGGGACTTGGCTCAGAAACAGAGCTTCATATCATTTCCACTACGGTCACAAATGACTGGCTTTGAACTTGGGCTGCCACTTGCTTCTCAAATGGTGACACTTGTGTTCAGCATGAAGTGTGTGCTTACAATTTCTCGGATCACCTGACCTCCTCCTGATGTCTAGCTAATTAGGTGAAACCAAGATGTACCCTGTGCTGCTCTACGTGTCTATGGATTTTTCAACTGAGAGTGTACGAGGGAGAAAGAGTTGGTGAGTGTATATCGTATGTACGTGTATGATGGCCCTGAGTATGTTAGTTTGCAAACAGTTCATGAGCAATGCCACTTGCACTTCTGTTCTAAAATCATGGTGGTGGCTGAGCTCTTGGGGAAAAAAAATCTGTCCTAGGTCTTCCTTTAAATAACTATGGTGTTTGCTTGGAAAGCTTGGTGTGTGCATGGACTGGCAATGGGCCTGTTGAGATATGGGCAAGAGGAGATTTTTTTTTTTTTTTTTAATTGAAGTGTAATCAGATGAGCTTGTCTGCTGGAGAATAGTTTCTTCGGTGTGGGAGATGGTGATTGTAGGTGTAAGAATCTTGGTGGGCTTGTATAGCAAGGTGGATCTCTCATGTCAGTCATGTTCACAAACTTGGCCAAAGGTTTTGTAAGAACCTTTAGGAGAAGTGTTTTTGCAGAACCGCTTACCAAGAATCTTCGCAGCAGAAGGGATCGTGCTGTGGGGCAGGTAGGTGCTGGGTAGCATCCTGTGGTTCCTTCCAGACCTTGATGTCAGGAACCAAAAACACAAGCATCCTTTTCTTCAGTTTGGCGCTGCCAGATTTGGCTTGGTTTGGCTAGGAGTACCCTCTCTGCTGGGGATAATGCAGCTGAGCCAGGGTCCCTTTGCCCCAGCAGTCCCATTTACCAGGTGACAGATGGAGTACAAACCACATAGCCAGCCTTCCAGCATTAGCCCTTTGTTGGATGTGTCTCTGAGTGGTCCTCTGGTTGCTTTGCTTTGTCTCCAGCCTGTAGTGCCATCCCTTCGCTCGCCGCCTCAATGACGGATGCTCGGTCACCGGGAATCCTGGCTCTCCAGACCCTTACTGGAAACGTGTAGTAAATGGAGACAGGAGAACAGTGGGCTGCAGCCCAGGCTTTCTCACAGCTGGTGTCTGTGAAGAGAAATCCTCGTTGCTCTGGTTTGTCTGTCAGAACAGCTTCTTTTCACTTTGCCATAGGCTCTAGCAGGGCTCGTCGGGCTCAGATCCCTGCCTTGGCTTCCTTCCTTCAGCCCAGCTAATATCTGCTTGGGACCAAATGTTTTTGCCTGAGACTTTGAAGTTTCTGTTCCATTTGAAAAGTGGAAGAAGCCAGTGGTTTTTGACAGGTGTAGATGAGCAGAAAGTGTCCCTGCTCTGCCATAAATCTCCCCTATTATCTAAGTCTTCTGCTTCTTGGGGCTGTTTGAGGTCAGTTCCTCGGCGCTTTCACCCTTTGTGAAGCTCTGGGGTGATTTCTCCATCCCAAACACTGCCCTTGGATGGCTGGTGTGCAGCAAATTGCCCTCTGTGATCTGTCGGTACAAAATCCGGGCCCTTGGTCTCGAAACAGGCAAATCCTCCCGCACTGAACACTTGTGTTCCTGAGGGCTGTCGGTTTGACGTGAGGAAAGAGGGGCTGGGGCTGAAGGGGTGTGCGGGGAGAGTCCCTCTCTGCCGCTGAGTTTCCAGAAAAATTTGCAGAAGTCTTTAACTTAACCACTGTTGTGTTTTGGGGTTTGGTGGGTTTTTTTTTAAGAAAGTAGGAGAAAGCATCTCCCACGACGGTCTCTTTGTGCAGTTCCGCACAGCTGAGCCTTGACCTTTCTTTGCAATGGGAGTGAGGGAAGAGGCTGAGGTGCAGCAGCTGGGAGCTGCTGCTGCTCTAGAAAGCACACCAAACATCTCTGGGAAAAACCCAGGAGCCCCAAGTCCTTCCTAAGGGACAGCTGGTGTCCTGAGTGGCCTCTGGAGCCACGCTGTGTGCTGGGGAAGGCATGGGCACGGAGGTGACCTCAGTGAGCACAGCTGATACAGGGGGGAAAGGGAGCAGCTCGTTAAAGAGGAAATGGGTTTCATCCTGTGCTAGGCAGCTTTGATTACTCTCCTGGGAGCTCTGCACCACCTCTGCTGCTGCTGGCAAACCAAACCCAGGGGCTGTGCTGATGGCCTTTTCCTTGCTTCACCTGCACTCCCAGCTGGGAGATGCAACATCGCTCTTCCTGCAGCTGGGTTCAGGACATATGGCTGTGACATCTCCCCTAAGGCTGGTAAAGGTGTCCAGTTGGCTGTGACCCTCCTGGAAGGAGGGAACGGGACTGAGCTTTGCGTTACTGTGGTTTTTTGTTTCTGCCACAAAGCTGCTCAGGTTTTCTCTGCTGCTAGTTTGGTGCCTGTCCTTATTTCTGATCCAGGGGTTTTATTCTTCTGTAGGGAGATGGGTTGCAATGGAGAGGATGTTCTTTGGCTGGTGGAGTCCATTGTTCCAAATGCAAAAAAAAAAAAGGCATCTAAGGCTGCTTTAGCTATCTCTCGTAGGAAAGGATATCTCCACATTTCTGAGCAGCTCCCCAAAGCAGCCATAGCCTGGCACTGAGCAGCTGCCTGCGCACGTGAGACCCCGTTAGGATTCAGTGCTGCATCAGAGCTTTCCTTTAGTCTCCAAACAGACTTGGGAAAAGCAAGAGAAAAACCAACTGTGTTAAAAAGCATCTTCCCAATGAGAATTGTCTGTCCCTCTCAGAAGGACTCGGGAGCTGGCTTGGTCTGTTTTCCTGCAGCCCTCTGGAGCATCACTAATCCTGTTGCACATCCACCCAGTGTCGGAGCCAGCCTATAGATAGCTGTGAGGTGGTGTGGTCTGCTGCTGAACTTCTGTGCCATGGTGGGTTGAGTGGACTTTTTTTTCTTATGTTTCTACTTGGGGAAGAGCTCTGGGTGAACTTCATACTGTGTGCTCTGCTAGCCTGGAGGCAGGCGAGCCTGCTCATTCTGGGCTGTGTATGTGTTTCTAAAAGTGAAAAAGCCCCTGGAAGAGATGGGTAGGCAAGAGATAGCTGGCTGCTGGAACACTGGGTGGTTTGATAAGATTTGAGAATAAACAGCGGGTGGTTATGCGGAGGGAAGGACCTGGTGTTCTTCTCCAACTCCAGCTTCTGTCCAGCTCCCGAAGTTGGGTGGATGTTTGGTATGGAAGCAGTTGGAATCCAGTTACAGCCTGTTTGCAAGTTCCCGACATCCAAAAAAGGCTAAAAAGGGTTATGTAGATGCAAGAAAAGAATGAGTTTTGCCATGAACATGTTAATAAAGATCTTTTTACTAGCCGGGGCAATATATTGGCATAAGAATACTGTATCTTATGTATGCAGTGGAAATTAATCTGGATTAATTTGAGAAACTAAACATGATCAAAGTCACTCTTTTGGAATCAGAGTAGCTTTGTATTTAATTTAGTTTAATTGGCTTACAGACAGCTAAGTGGTTGTTCTCAAAAGGCTGTTCGTACCCATGCTGTCCGTGCAAGCACATCCTCTGAATGAGCCCTTCTCTGTGTCCTTTGGAGCTGCCTGTATACAGAGTGGTTCTGTTGACAATATTGTACCATGGCAGTAAGGAGAATGGCCCTCCAGCCTTCCTCTGCAGCAGGTACCAGGGTGCAGGTGTTGTTCTCAGCACCCCAATGCAGAGATCTTTCTACCTTCACTTTAATGAGGGGGGAAAAGGCCATGGCATGGTCAATGGCATAGAGAGAAGGGCGAGAGAATCCCGCGTTCGTATTCTCTTGTGCCAGGAGAACAAAGAGGCACAACCCACCATTGCACGCTGGCGTTTGCCCTGCCATCAAAAGCACTTCTGCATCCTGTAACCAGCTCCAGGGATTTACTGCTGTAAGAATCTCTGACAAGCCAGGGCTTCAGGATTCCCAAGGGGATTATGTGCATAAAAGACAATATCCCCTGGAGTAAATATTAGTGAGCCGGGGTTTTGAAAAGGATATAAGCCTTTGTGTCTGGGGCTCTGCCACCTTTAACTGCTTGTGCTTAAGCAGACTGATGGGAATTCTCCACCCACAGACACGAGCCTCTCGGAAGGAGAAGGGCTGGGGCAGTGTCCATGAGTCAGTCAGCACACCCCAAACAGCCTTTTCCAGCCCAAAGGGATGGGGTAGCCCCGTGAGTCAGGGTTTGTGGCCAGAAGGAATTTGGGGTGCCCCTGGCTTTGCAGCATGTCAGTCAAGGGGCAGTCTCTCTTCTGTGTCTGGCATGCGAGGCTTGTCCTTCCTTCAGCATCCGCACATCAGAGCCATCTCAGTGCTTTTCAGCGGTGCAAGAAACACCCATTTTTGTTGCTCTCAGGCTGGATGACCAGGCTGGCTCTGGTGACCCAAACGTGTGGCTCTTGCAGCTGCCCAAGGAGTGAAAGGTATTTGCTGCGAGTGGAAGGGGCTGTTCTGTGTCACACATCTCCAATCTTTCTTCACGTGAAGTGATGCCCTCGGTTATGCCACAGCTCTGAAAAAGCATGGTAGTCCAGAGCAGGGACTGAGGCTTTCTAGCAACGTTTGCTGATACCCTTCCTGCCAGTGTTCTGCTGTCCTTTCCCCAGAACAGCTGCTGACAAGGGCACTCCACAGGATTTATGCTCCTCTGACTTCAATTGCGACAGGTGGGCACCTGTGGTGTTGAGATTGTGGTAAGGAGTGCAGAAAGCCAGGAAAACGTTTTTTGTTCAAGGTGTAAGTCACTGAATGCAGTGCAGCATTGGAGATGTAGCGCTCTGCTGAAAATCTCCCCAGAGAGCGCATGCATGCAGGGGCGAAGGTTTGCTGTTGGAAATCGCTTTGATAGAGACTTGTCTCTGCTGCTGTGGGTCTGTTTTCATGTCGCTCCTCATTCTAAGTTACTGTGGGTTGCCCCCCCCACCCCCATTATTTTTATTAGAAAAGGTTTCAATGGCTTTGTATTTAGAACAGGCTTCATACTCCTGACAGCAAATAATAATCTTAATAGGGTCCCCTGATACGTATCAGAATTCTTCCGTTTCTAGTGCTCTGCAGTTTGAAGCTTGAAAAAGGTTTATGGTTGGGTTTTGAGGGTTTTTGTTTGTTTGTTTGTTTTTCTTTCCCCAAGTGATGACCACATCTTGGTGTAGGGTAATTGAATTGGAATCAGACAGGGCCTTCCTGATGATGGGCTTGTTGCAAAAATACAAGTGATGCTGAAAGCTGTGCAGCAATGGGGGAGTTTTAACCCTTTGTTCTCCCCTATGAAATGTTACAGAGGAGCAGATTCCCCTCCTGTGGGATGAAGCTCCTCTCCTTAACCAGCAGCCCACGAGGTGATGCACCCTAGAGCTGTGGGCTGCCGTCCCTTGGGGCTTGCTGCAGGGTGGGGTAAGAGCTCATGGAACAGAGCAGTGGTCCTCCCCCTGGAGCCTCCAGCCCTCCTTGGAAGGGCTCCTCCTTTGGTTTCTTTCCTGCTGCCCTGGGGAGTTCAGAAGAATGGCTGAAGGGCCACTTCTGGCTGATTCCCATTTCATATGGGATTTAAGGGTTGAGCCCTGGTGTTCTGGGTTGACCTTTTGTCCTGGCAGCTACTGTCAGGGATGAGGATCGCTGCCACGAATGGCTGTCCTGACGTCTGTGGTCTGCTCACCCTGGATGCACAAAGCGGGATGAAGCTCTTGTGCTTCCACATCTGTTCTGCTGGGGCTGTGTGGAGACCTGCCTCCTTCCCCAGGTTTGACGTACAGCCAGTGAAAGCAGAGTTGGTGTTTCCGGTTCTGAACAGCTCCGAAATAAGCTTGTTCTCTACTGAACCTCCTCCTGTGGCAGTGTAACTTCTTTTTCTGTCTTTTGCATGCCATGGCCAGAAAGCTGCCCACGCTCTCCGAGGACAGCGGGTTTGGCTGATCATGCCAGCTCCCTATTTCCAGGGATGGTACAGCTCCAGTTCAGCTATGAAGCATCCAAACCGAATCTTTTTAGAGCTGTTTTCAGTGGCCCATTAGCTGTTTGCTTTGCGAAGCACTGATTTAAATAGTTGTTGAGTTAGGCTGACAGCAGGCGTTTGCAAATGAAGGGAAGACAAAATTGATGCTTTAAAGAAGCATTGTTGTATGGGAGAAGCTTTCTGTGTTGTAATGTTTATCTGCCTGAGCACATTATTACAGTTGTTGCTTTTTCAGCACATGTGAAAGGTTGCAAAAATAAATCTGTTCTCCACAGCGTCAGTTGTTGAATACTGCAGTTTTAATGTTGCACAGATTATTGCATTTAAGTAGGTGGGATAAATATAAATTAAAATCCTTGGTCTGAAAGACTTGTAGAAGGACTGGAAAATCAATTGCATTCCTCTAAGGAGCTTCCTTGTTGAGAATATTTTTTTTTCTTAATTCTTTCTAAATCTTGGTGTCTTGCTGTGCTTGCTAAACTTCTATTTCTTTGGCGCTGCTGTATCTCAAAGCAATTGCCCCATAAAACACCACAGCGGTGGGGATGGAGAGCTGTGAATTTCAGCAGGAAACTTTAACATGTATTACATGGCGAAGGAAATAGTGAGGTTTTAAAATATATCTTGATGGAGAAATGAATATACAGCCCCAAACCATCCTGTCAGGGGGAAAGGCACAGAATTTTCAGCTGCTGATGCACGGATTAATTTGATTTGTTGAATAAAGACTGTAATAAAAGAACTCGCCTTGTTTTTGTGCCCTTTCTGTATTAGTGGCAAAAGGCATCCGAGTAGCTGTGTATTTACTTGTCAGGATCTGCGAAGCCACGTTGCTGATGACAAGCTGCAAGGCCGAGGGCTCTGTCTGTAGCGTTTGTAAAGTGTTCCCAGGACAAGCAGAGGAACAGGGATGGTAATTCAGGTGTCATTCTCTTTGCTGTCTTTTTGGTAAGATCTCCCCAAAAAGCTGCTGATGCCTCTGAATGGCTGTTCTTTGTTGTCTTGGGAGAACTGCCACCGCCAAGGATGGAGCTGAGTGCCTACAGCAGTGCCTGTGAGCAGGGATCGGAAGAGTTGGCACAGTAAGTGGGGAGCCCGTCAGCTCCCCACCAAAATGCCGAGGAGGTGTGCGTGCCTGGGAAGCTTCCTTCTTGCATCCTTGTGCCACAGCACCCATTGGGCTTGGCCAAGGCTCTGCCCTTCCTGCTGGGACTGTTCCTCTTCTTCCAGCCTTGCCACCCCCCAACTGTTCAAAGATGGGGGCATTAATGGAAACGGTGTTATTGAATTCATTGGGAATGTTCTACAATTAGCTGGAAGCTGATTGTGTTGCATGGTGAGCGTCACTGTGATCAGATAATTAGGGCAAAGCACCTCAAACTCATCAGCAGAGCCCTTCCCACCAGGTGCCCACCTGATGCATGCTGGAGGTGCCCCTCAGTTTCAGGACATCTGTAACCTACCTCCAGATCAGACTGAGTAATGGTCAAAGAAAACCCTGCTCTGCTCTTTCTTTACATCTGAACTTGCGTGTCTAAATAAAAATGGAGCTTGGCTGAGCATGCTTATGTTCCTTCTGCTAGAGATCAGGCATCGGAACAGGCTGCCCAGGGAAGTGGTGGAGTCACCATCCCGGGAGGGGGTAAAGAAACATGTAGATGTGGTGCTTCAGGACATGGGTTAGTGGGTTGGGTGGGGTTGGGTTGGACTTGATGAGCCTTGGGGTCTTTTCCAACCTTAATGATTCTATGAGTCTAGAGGTGCTTGCTTATTCCTTTTGCAAAGCACCATTAAAAATAATTTTGCAGGGAATGGATCAGGCCTTTCCCTGGGAAGGCTGAAGATGGATCCAGCTGTGTAGCTCCATGGTGGTCATTTTGCGCCTGGCAGACTAATGTTAGAAAATACCCTGAAAGTTTCCTGAACAGCCAGGCTGGCAGAGCAGCACCCAGGTGTGGTTATCTCTGGCATCCACCGGAAGCCACCCTGGGTCTTGAGTAGTTTTGTTTTCCTCTCCCTGCCTCCCTGCTCTGCTTTTCTTTGTGTGGTTGGTTTTTAACTGCTTGTACATGTGGTTAGCATTCGGGTATCTTGAATCGGAGATCATGATAAGAGAGTACTTACTGCTGGCTCCTGGCTGCCCTGCTGCTGCTGCTCATGCTGCAGACCTTAGTGTCGTGTTGCTGACATCTTTAACCAGAGTTATTACGTACTTGAAAAGCTCGGATGCGTGTGCAGACTTCGAGAGCGACAGGGGATTGCAGGTGGATCTGCTGAAGCCAAAAGAGAAGCTGCTGCCCTCGCCCAGAAGTCATTGCTCCTCTCTGATGTGCAGTGGGAAATGCGTGACCATCCGTGTTTGCGTGCAAAGAAAAAGGTGTGATTCGCTGAGGTTTTTCAGTGAGTCCCATTTCTTCTGCGTTGTAACACATTTATGGTCATTATACATATAATATGCGCTGTCCTCCATGAATAGGGAAGCTCGGTCTTTGTGCGTGAGAATAGTACAGGTCATGCCCAGGAATAACCGCACCCCTCTTTCTTCAAGTGAATGGACGTGATTAAGAGGCTGAACAGGGCATGGCTTTGGAGAAAAACCACTTGCTAAGCCCTCTGTGAGTAGATGTCTTTGGCAATGTTACTGAAAAAGAATTTTTAAAAAGGAGTGGAAGAGATAAGAGCACTCTAAACAAGCTTATAGATGAAAGAAATGATCAAGCTCATAGACAACTCACGTAATACAGATTGAGGAGTAAGGGCACATGCAGGAATTTTTTTCTGCAAGTCATTAAAGTAGCAGACCTCCTTCATGTCACCAGCTCGTTATGTGAAGAGACAGTAGGTAGTTGTTCTGGAGATGAACAATGAAGCGCTGAACGTGTGGCTGCATTAACAGGATAATGAGAGAGAACTGAAGTAAAAAGAAAAGTGTCTTTTGCTGTCTTCTCTTCATTCTCCTTTTTCTTGACTCCCCAGTGAAGATTTTCAGGCCAGGAGGATGTCTAAGTTGCAGTTCCGCGGATGCTCAGGAATCCAGTCTGAGCCCCCCCGGGCAGTGTAAAGCCCAGAGCCCCTGTTGCCCAGCGATGTTTGCAGCCAGACAGGAGATGGTTGCAGCAAGGGTTGCTCGGGAGCATAGAGGCTGTGAGTGATTTCAAATAGGCTCTAGCATCTGCTGTTCTTGGGAACCGGGCAAATGTTCCTCTGCTGGTGGCAGACTCTGTCCTAGGGTGATGTGGACAATGTGGTCGTGCCTGCTGGGAGTGCTGCAATGTGAGAGAGGATGTTTGGGGGTGAATAATGTTTAATAGCACTGTCTGATATGTTGGAAGGCTTTGAGTTCATATTTTTGCTACAAGCCTCTGACTGGGCAGCATTTTGGTACTCTTCCAAAATCAAAGAGATCGGAGTGACCAGCTCGATGCATCCCTAAAACGCAGCCAGGGTAAGGGATACTCTCCATACATGCTGCACAGTCCATGAAAGCATATTTTTCTTTAAATTTTATTTCTCTGACATCCAGGTCTCTTACTTTTTTTCTTAAAATGTTGATCCTTTGAGCTGATGGAGTCGTTTCTCACTCCCACAGCTAATTCCGCTTGTGTTCCCTTCTGCATCCTTAAATCAGCTGGAAGGAGTCAGTTTGTAAGGCCGGAGTCTCTCTGCAGATCAGCATCATTTAGAGATAAGATCCTATCTGTTGATGGGTTGATTATTCGTATACATTCTTTTAGCTAAAGCCAGCATTTTTCTTAGAATATTCCTACTTAAATGTAAGCATCAAAGGATTTCTGATCAGTGTGGGGTGATTTAATTACGGCACAGTGTGACCTTGCTTGGATTGGTCTTAACCGTCAGAGGAAGCAAACTAGATCCCCAGTGGAGTGGGTTTGATAGTTCAGAAGATGCTGTTGCACGTGACAAGCTTATTTCCCAGGTCTTCCAATAATT
The DNA here is from genome assembly GCA_013400615.1 of Syrrhaptes paradoxus. Lineage (NCBI taxonomy): Eukaryota > Metazoa > Chordata > Aves > Pterocliformes > Pteroclidae > Syrrhaptes > Syrrhaptes paradoxus. The sequence goes on from VZTO01010764.1 coordinate 97,625, forward strand.
TAGAGAGTTCTTTCTCCAAACCTTGCCAGTCTGAGTGTACAACAGGAGAGGGCAATGCCTGTGCCTGTTCCCAAAGGCAGAACAAATAATTAATCTCGGCATTACTCTGGGCATACCAGCAATAGCACGGCTAGAGCAAGGATTCTTTAAGATCCTGTGAAGTTGTCTGGATGTTGAAGTATTTGAGTCCCCCTCCCTTCCCAATGAATATAAACTAGGGATGAAATAACTGATTTGCATCAAATCCCTTCTTACTTTTCCTTCTCTTCATGAAGATTATATGTCTCACGTTGCTTATGCTGGTCTTTCATCCCCAGGCTTTTTAAAACAGCAGTTTTTCTAGAATCCTGGTATTTGTGGTTGTCTACCACCTCTTTTTTTTCTTTTTTCTTTTTCTTTTTTTTTTTTTTTAAGGAAAAATAGCCTCACTTTGACTTTTGTTAACTTCTTGCAACTTTTTACCCTTGGCTATGTTTGGTCTGAAATTTCCTCCTTTAAACATATAAGCCGGTATTTCATTAGTTTGGCATTTGCTTTGTCTGTGCATTAAAAGATTAGTGTGATTGCTAGCGCCGAAGCAAAGGCTGCCTTTCCGTTCAGCTGTCGCTCCATATTTCTCTGCCCAGACAAAGGTCTGTGTCAGCATGGCTCTGCAGGGGGGCCAGCTTTAGAGACGCTTTTGGTAAATTCTGAAAAATTTTTAGAGAAGACTTATAGTCCTGGGGAGGCTTTGGAAATGTCAGGATGAGTCACCGGGATGGCTTCCCTTGTAAGAGTTGATGTTGCATTTTGCAGAGAAAGAGCTTAATGACCCTCCCGTCAGACACCCTGAGTTGTTCTGGAGCAGACAGCGAGCAGAGCGATCCCTGCATGCTGGCGGAGCCCACGCTAGAGATAACGTCCCTCCAACCACCTGGGACTCCTGCAGATAATGCCATCACAGAGGCCCCTGCCGCTTCCCAACAGGTTATGAGCACTGACAGCTTTTCTATATTCCAATCATGCAAATTCATCCCAGAAGGTTTCAGTGGTACCAACTAGGTCAAATTTATGCTCTGTAAATGAGCAATTCCCATTCCTCTTGTTTATTACCCAGGCTTCTCGCCTCGGTGTAGAGGCAATTACAGAATTTTGTCTCAACCCTCGGTGACTTGATTAATGTTGTTCTTGACATCTTGGTTTCTTTGTGCCCAATGAATAGTCATCTCTTGTCTCTTCCTCCTCCTTCCCCTCTCCACCTCCTCCTTTTATTCCTTGCTTCTGACTATTTAAAGCCATCCTTCCACGCACAGCTTGGCAACCTCCCAGAGGAGCAGAGATGCGTCCATTTTGGCAAGACACGCTTCTCAAAGTCCCCGAACACATGCCCACCTGCCTTTGTGCAGGAATAGTTACCAGCAGGTTGCCTGAACCTTCCTCCTGTTTTCTCCTGTTGGAATGACTTCGCAGGGCTGTCACACAGGATGTGGTACCCCAGGCAGTTTTTAAACTGCTCCGATGAGAACTCCTGCCAGAGTTTGGTATGCGCTTACCATCGTATGGTTTGGGTTGGAAGGGACCTTTGAAGGTCATCTAGTCCAGCTCCCCTGTGATGGACATCTTCAACTTGACCAATACTAGAAGTGTTCCAGTTGTTCTTTACAACTGTCTCAATTTTTTTTTCTTTTGCTGGTTTGTAACTTAGTGGTTAAGATTTTATTTTTTATGATCCCTGAACTGACCCAAGTGAACTGCTGCTTTTAAAAACCTCCTCTGGAGGAAATCCTCTCTCTAAATGCACACAGGTAGCCAGAGCAGCCTTGATCTTAATGCACCGCTGAATTATGACCAGAAACTAGGACAAGCACAGAAATAGGAGCTCTGGCTTCAGCCAGGGAATGCAGAACACTATTGAAGGCTGCCTTGCTTTAAATGCTGGCCAGGTCTGCAGGCAGAGTAACCCACTGACTGGTGCTTGAAGGATGTTTTCAGCCCCCCACTGTGACTACGGATCAGTGATGGGCAGGGATATGCTTGGCCTTGCGGCTGGTTTCCATTTCAGGATGATGTCCTGAGGTTCGGACAGAGCAGTTCAGGGGAGGACAGGTTTGACAGAGAAGGAGTTGGAAGCAGTTGGGAATCCAAGATGACAGAGTCCAAAATAGCTGCTTTTGATGGGTGGATTTGCCTGGATACTGCCTGGAGGGCACTGGCAAATGAGGAGGTCCTGGGTCCAGAGCCCTCAGAAGGGGGAGAATGTCTCAGGATCCATATGGGACAGCTTGGGCTTGCGGTTTTTGTTGGGACAGGAATGCTGCGAAGTGACCTTTTCATCTGCTCACTCTTTTCTCTGGAACTACATTGCTTAGAGCCATCTGTACTTGAAGATTTCTAGGGTTCAGTTGTCTTTTGCCTGAGGTGGGTCATGGGAATGGTTACGTAGGTCCTATGGACCAAAAACCTTCTAGGCATCCCTCTTGCTCCATAAGGACACAAGATCTTCATCTGTGTTTTGAGTTTTCAATTCTAGTCCTTCCCTTCAGTTGGGAGACCTGTTCTTCTGTGCTGCAGAAAAGCCTGGTATGGCTGCTCCTGTTCTTCCCAAGAACTCCGGAGTCTGTCAGTGCTGCTCTGTGTCCTGGTGCCCAGGGAGTTAGCTCCTCTGTTCCTTCTTTTCCAAGTTACCTTCTATAGGAGTGAAGCCTTTGAAGACCTCTCAAAGAATGGATTGTCTTCTTCATTGTAGGTATGAGAAATATTTAATGATTCAAGACCATGACTTTCTTTCATGAGTGTGAGATTTTAATTTTTTTTTTCTCCCCCTTCTGCAAATTGATTCAGCCATACCGCTGGTGAGGCAATCCAACCCAAAAGGAGAAAAGTTGCTGGTTTGCTCTCTGGTTTTGACAGATGGTGCACATTAGTCCTAAGCTAATACAAGGCTTGTCAGTTGCTCCGGGGGTCTCAACACCTGGGTGTAAATTTCAGACACATATTTCCAGTGAATAAATACAGACACCTCCTGAACTGATATCTCCTGAGATAGAAACACAAATTTCAAGGTGTCCCTCTCCAGGTGGTCTACCATTGTACTTCCCTCTGGTGGGAAAGAGTAAATATCTGCAGTTCCTCTCCCAGAGCCCTTCTTTTCCAGTCTCGTGTCCATCGTGTGGCTGGAGTCACCATCCTGCTGCATTGCTGCTTCCCTAGAGATCTCCCTGACCCTTTCCAAATCTCATTCCCAGTGCTGTCACAGCCTGGAGAGGATGGATCTGGGGAAGAACCAACTGGCCAAATGCAGCCCCTTCTGTATCTTTAAAACCTGTTTTTCCCAGCTTGTGCTCCAGCAGATAACTGCTCAGAGCCTTTCTGGTGCAGAGATCTGGGGACATAAATTCCAGGTGGGCACATTTACTTCCCTCAGACCATGATAATGGAGAAATGACTCACATTTATAGCTTTGGGAAGAGACGTGCTCAGCATTGATCCTGGGGCGCTCCTGCCTTTCTCCTGCGCAGTCCTGGGGAACACAAGGCTCCTTCCATGCGCTGTTGGAGGACGGTGGCAGCTCCTGCTGCCTGGGAGAGCAATCAGCCTAATGAAGGCGAGAGCAGTACATCTCCTCTTGGCTGAATTTTGGGTCACTGCTTGAAGGAAGTCACCTTTTTTCAAGCATGGCAGATATTTGCTGAGCTGCATTTTCAATCGGAGGTAGCTGCTTTGCTCGCTCTGTGCTTGTTATTGCTGTTGTGCGCGCACGTTTGGTGTACGTGTTGTGTCGCCGTGCAGTGTCGGGGGAACAGCGTGGACCAGCGAGGGCTCTGGGTGTTCCAGGAGTGTGGGGAGAAGGGCAGAGCAGCAGCCCTTTGGGCCAGGTAGGTGCCAAGGGCAGTGCATTCCTGTGTTCTGGTGGTTTTGCATTTGTTTGAGAGAAAAACATCATCTCTGCTCTGAGAACATGAGTCCCAACCTTCTTGGAGCATTTAATGCTCCATAACAGAGACCAACCTTTCTAAACCCAGCCTGTTAGCACTGGGGTGGAGGAACCCATCTTTTTGCTTTGCAAAACTCTTGTATGTGCATCCTGAGACCCATCAAGTCTTGATGAGTGCTCTCCTCTGATTCTGGATAAGAGACGTTTTTCCCCACACCCCTGATGCGCATAAGCATAAGCCAGGACTGTCCGTCAGGGAAAAAATAAAACTGCTATGGGTTGCCAGAGCTTCTCCTCTTCACATGAGGCTATCTTTTATGCATGATACTTCTGAGTTTCTGAACCCAGGTAGGTGGAAATAGCCTCACTGAGCATGGGCATGACTATGACATCTCTAGAGCACTCCCATGCTTCTGACATTCAGCCTCTTCTAAGCACTCAGTCTCTTTGCCACTGCAGTGTGCCACCCAGAATGCCACACATGCACTGGGTTGTCCTTCCTAAAGCCTGGTTTCACGCGAAGCCAGAAGCAGAGGAGAGCTGAGTGTGTTAGGACGTGGCTCTGGGATGCAGGAGGTGGCTTTGCCACCGACTCCCCGTTAGCAGACAGAAGGTGCTGGGGCAGTAACCTGCCCATCGGGATCTTCAGGAGAGTAAACCAAGATGCTCTACAGCAGGCATGAGGTTGTCTTCACCAAGGGCCACCCAACTGTCTGCTTCTCTTACCTGGCTCATGAAGTATAACCTGGCTTGCAGACCCCTCCTGGCAGCAGACAAGAGCATCCGTTATGTGGGGTTCAACATCTGTGCAGCTCAAATCCTGGGAACAGGAGCTGGTGGCTATAGTTTGAGTGCTCATGGTCTGGCTTTGTTAGTGAAGGAAACGCTGCTTTCGAGGTCTGGCTCGAATACGTAATACCCGTTTGGAAAAAGAATTGTGATTTATAATGACACCCATACAACCCAGTGTGACTGTGCCATTGGGCTGCCTGTGTACGTACTCATCTCCTAGAGTTTCTTTATAACTTCTCAATGTTTTATTTCACAGTCCACATTCCCCTGCTGAGCCTGTCAGCTTGGAAATTAGACTGTAAGGGGGCTCAGACAGCTGGAGTCAATTGATGCTGTTCCCAGCCCGTTTCAAACAGCCTGTTGGTCACCACGCACTTTTCCTACAGCCCTCAGAAATCAGGTCTGGGCTCCTTCAGGCTCTTGTGCTTCTGCTTCGCTTTGTGCCGTGTCCTTGTTCTAGCAGACTTGTTATCCAGCCTGAAATACTCATGGGCCAACTTCTCCTAGGAGAGAGCAGAAATTGGGTCACTACTGTGTGGAATTAAGCAGCCCTTGTTTGATAAGCTTGCTCCCTGTAATGAGAAAGCATCCTGGTGTGATGTGAAAGGTGCCTTTGAAGCCTCAAGAGATTCTGGAGAGAGGAAAAACGGGAAAATCTAATCCTAAATTTAATTGGCATTAAGAACTTGCCTTTTGTGTATTAAAATTCTGTGCCAGCGTGGTAGCTGTGCTGTGATTATTGCAGGAATGAGCGAGAATTCCTGTGTGTTCCATTTGCCATCAGCCATGGGCGCGTGCGTCGGTTCCCTCTAATTATCCAGATCAGTAGTTTTCCTTAGGGATCGATCGTATTTCAACACAAAGGCACCCCAAGTGCATTTATGACAGTTTGCCCATAAACCCATGTGCCTTCCTTTTACAGCACAGGCACTTCTGGTTGAACTGAATTTCTGCATGTCCTTGGGGCTCAGCACACCCTCTGAGGAGACGGTCGCAGCTCCGGGAGAGCATGAAGACAGCTTTGTTCCAAAGTAAACCCAGCTCTTACCTTTCCTGGGAAGTCAAGCCTACAGCTGTAGCTTTTGGAACCTCTCCAGTATTCTGCTGCTGCCCTTGGCCAAGGTCTGGGTTTGGCCAGCAAGATTTTGACTGTTGACTACTAGAGTCAATATCCTCCAGGCTGAGCCCAAGAAGCTTTCCCTTCCTTCCCTTTATTTATGTGTTATAAGCCACAAGGAATTATGAAGATGAGTGGGTTTTAAGACTGCACAGTGCAGAATCACAGAATGGTTTGGGTTGGAAGGAATCTTAAAGACCATCCAGTCCCACCCCCTGCCATGGGCAGGGACACCTCCCACCAGCCCAGGCTGCTCAAAGCCTCATCCAGCCTGGCCTTGAACCCCTCCAGGGATGGGGCATCCACAGCTTCTCTGGGCAACCTGGGCCACTGCCTCACCACCCACATGGTAAAATATTTCTTCCTCAGATCTCATCTAAATCTCCCCTCTTTCAGCTTGAAGCCATTACCCCTTGTCCTGTCACTCCGCCCCCAATCAAGAGCCCTCCCATCTCTCCTGTAGCCCCCTTTCAGCACTGGAAGAAAGGTGCTGGAAGGTCTCGCCAGAGCCCTCCAGCAAAATCTTGGCTCTTCCAGGCATGGAATGGAGTTTTAGGTAGGAAATATGAGACCCTCAGTCCTTGTTATGGCATAACTCTATTTTTTAATTGAATTTTATTGTGAACGGTGGTCTTTATGCTCTGTTTCTGCCAGCATGGATGTCCATACAACTCCACTGTAAGACTGGGATTGTACGTGTGCTTTAATATTTCATCAAGGACCTGGAGATGTGTCAAGGTAGAGCTGAGCAGGCTTACACAGATTTGAGTCTTGGCATCTGAAAGCCAAGACAATATGTCTGGATGCTCTTCTTTAGAGAAAAGGTAGATGAATGCAAGTGGCAGAGCTGATCTGGAAAACTGGGAGGAAGAATTGAAGACCTGTGTATGCAACTCCTGATGCTGCAGAAGACGATATGCTTTGGAGTTGTGCGAAAGTGTTTAAGCAGCTATCTTTGCTTTCCCTCGGCTATGGAGTTTATAGCTTGGAACTCCATCTGCGGCTGACTTTCTGTGAACAAGGAGTACAGCTTCAATGAGCGGGATTACTCCAATTTTTGTTAATTTAGGCACAATTCTAGTGAGTGATGCTCGTTCTTGCATCGGTTTTACTGTAAATTTTATCACAAAACGCTGCAGGCTGCCCACATTAAGCAGCACTCTGTAAAATACAGTATTTGAAGGGATGTGCACATCTGCATTGAGCATCTGTCCTAGAAGGAGCTGACAAAGCAGTTGTCTGCCAGCAGCGCTCGTGCTGTCAGCGAGCCCAGGGCTGGGCTTGTGTGCTGCCCCTTGGCTCATTACCCAGCCTGGCTGGATCGGGTCCTGTGGAGGGCATGCGCTCCCAGTATAATGCCCCGTTTTGGTTAGTGGCAGCCGTGGTTCTGCTGGACCCCAATATGGAACACACTGCACCATCGTGAGGTCCCTGCGATACCGCTGCCCTGCTCTGCAGCATCTCCTCTTGTCCATCTCAATCATCCATCCCGGATGACTCTGCCTCCTGGACATCCCTGCCTAAGCGTAAATCCCTCTTCACCCCTGCTGGGAAAGCATCCATCACCAGCAAGGACCTCCTGCAGGTCCTACTGCTGCTGCCCCAGTGCTGCTGCCCAGCATGACGCACCAGCAGACCTCTATTGCATTTCTGCTCCGGTGGCTTTGAACAAAAAGTGCTTTGTGTTTGTATTTCGCGTCTTAATTTTAATGAAGGCGTGTTTGTGCCCGTGCTGCAGGCAGGAGACCAGCAAAGAGCCAGCACAATTAGAACAAATGGGCTGAGTCCTCCCTCCTGGGTTGTGCTTAAGTGTAATAAATAAACGGAGGCTGTTAAATGCTTAACATGCCAGAGAGCATCTCGCCAGCGTGGCTCCCTGTGGGGAGGCAGCTGAGGGGTTCACAGCGGTGCTTGCCAGCCTTAAATGCTAATGGTGGCGTCACTGCTGTGCTTAAATGAGGTTCTTGCTACTGAGATGGAGCTGTGCTTCCTCCAGACAGGTCTTTTCTCTGTGCTGCATGTCCTTGATGCTGTTTGAGATTATAGACGAGGGTCAATCGGGTGGACTTGTGTCCTCACTGGAGTGATGCATGGTCTAATCCAGCCTGGTCCTGCTGAGAGGGACCCTGGTAAGCAAGCTCCCACCCAGGCATTGGTAGGGGTTTCTGGGAAGCTGGAGCAAAACATGAGCTGATGTTGACATTTTGTGATTTTCCGAGTCACTTGAGACACACCGAGATAGCGAAACCCTCAGATGAAGAGCAGCAGGGTTGTGTTTTTCCCTAAAATATGTTTGCTTTTGTGAAACTCTTCAGCTGGCAGGGTCACAATGCAGGCTGCATTCTGGGAGGCTGGAAGTCAGACCAGCCTTCTGCATGGTCCCACTTTCAAAACACCTGAAGCCAGCCTGGGCCAGAGTGTTTTCTCCTTGTGTTCACATAACTGGGGTCTGGGAGGGTCAAGGTTTTATATATTTTTGGTGCTTCAGTAGGATAAGCTGGTTTGCTATGAGTTGGTTACTGGTTTAAACTTCTCAAGCGAGATGAAATGTCTGATGTTACAGCAGGTGACTTACATTTTGGTATCAAATATTGAGCAGTGAAGAAGTGATGCTCACTGTTATATCCCATGTTCGTGAGCTCCAGTATAAATGAGAGGGATGATGGAATTGGGACTACGGGAGAAAATGTCAGAAACAGAGGAATGGGGGAATGCACCTCGAGTAAAGTCACAAAGTGGCTGTCAGCTTTATCAAACAGGATGAGAGAAAGATGTCTGTGAGCTTCAGCAGGATCAGCAATGGGCAAGTAACGTCAGAGGAAGTCCCGTACGTGAACTGCTTTGTGGCTAGAGGCATTCATAAGAATTGGCTGCTTGGACAGAACTAGAGTACTTTTGAGAAGAGCTGAGGAGGGTGCTCCAAAGGAGGAGACCACTCATCCAGCACAGCGATGGCACCATGGCAGGGCTGACGGACACCAAGAGCAACCTTCAGGTCCATTTCCAGCCAAAACAGGTGGCTTTGAAAAATGTGGAGGAGTGGTAAAACTGTTTAAGCACATCTCCTGAAGACAGTTTGTTTGCTGGGTGGCCACCACATCTTCAAGCAGGAGAAACTAGAAGGTACGGAAAGGTTCGCGTAGTCCTGCCATCCTGCTGAAAGTTGAGGGGTGCTTTACACAAAAGGTAAAGCCCCGCAGTCCTGTGCTTTGTCTTGGCGTCTGTCAGTGCTTTCTTTGTGCTGCCAAGGGATTAATTAATCCCTTTTATTTCTCCTGTGTCGTACAACGCAGCAGGTTCAGTAACTGTGTAGCTGCTCTGCTTCTTTCAGATGGATGGATACCTGCCAGGAATGGCGTATAATCCTTCCTCAACACCAGGCACGTTGTCCTAGGCTGTCCCCATGGGCACTAGGGAGTTGCTCTGTGAAGAGGAGACACGTGGGTGTCTCAGATGCATCTGTAGCTGCGTTTCAGAACCAGAGCAACACTCCCACCTTCAATAAGGGATCCTCCTTCTATCTCCTGTTTATTAGCAGATGGCAGGCAGGCTCTCTGCTATATGCATGCAGCTGAGTTGCTCAGGTCAAAGACTTGGGCAAGGCTGATGAGTCCTGCAAACAAACGTACTCAAGGGCTTGCAGAAAAAGGGGGTTTCAGCAGAGCTTCTCCGGGGGCTGTTTCCTCCCACCCCTGCCTTTTTTCCTGAACAAAAGTCTGCAGCCTTCAACACTCAGGCAGCAATGAAAGCAGGGTAGAGACTTGTGGAGTTGCACGACAAAGGGGCTGGCTTCTTCCAGGACACACAGAATGGTGTGCTCTGGTTCTGAAACGCAGCTACAGATGCATCCGAGTATTTGCAGCCTGCTCCGAGCCAAATATGCCGAAGTACTCCCTCCATGAAAAGGGGTTCCTCTGGTTCCTTAGCGAGGACTTGAGGGTTGGGCTGACTTCAGGGTACCTGGAGCTACTCCTCCGTAGACACTCCGCTTCATTTGTTCTCTTCCCACCCCCTCATCCTGCATGTTCTCCCAGCATTTCAGTCTCTTACTCATTTATCATCCCAGTCCCGTTGAAGGCAGAGCGTGTGTTTCCTCACATGTATCTCAGGAAAACTGAATGCGTGGTGCATACTGTGGTTCTGCAAGAGAATTGCAGACTCTGCTCTGCCCCCCTCTCTCCCAGCTTTGCTGGAGGTGCTGTAGAGGAACAACTTGCACAGGCTCTGGAGATCTAATGCTCTTATTGTTTATTTTTGTAGTATAGCTTTCCTGCTGGCCTGTAGCATCCCTCCAGGGCTTCTTGTCAGCAGCAAGCCTTTGCAGCCTGTCCCGGGGCAGCATGTGAGTGTTGATGGAGCACAACACTTCCACAGGTCCATGAAGCTTCTTGGGATAAGGGGAGGTAGAGTTGGGTTTAGGGGCATCTTGGGTCTAGCTGGGGCTTGGCAGGTGGCTGTGGGGCTAAAGCCCAGAGAGGACAAAGGTGGCCCACTGCCATCCTCACTTTAGTGCCATTTTTTGACATTGATGCTCACTTTTTGACTTTAGTGCTCACTTTTTGGCATTGAAAACACACGTGGAACTCTGGGCGCTTTTGTCCTCTGCCAGGAAAGCCCCAGCTGCACATGTGGTGCCCCATGGTCTGAGAGCATCCACCAAGAGGATGGAGCCCTGGCTGTCTGCTCCGCTGCTGAGGGACAAGCGTGCTTTTCTCCCCAGAGATCAGTTCTGGATAAAGTCAGATGGGTTCCACGCCTTGAGCTTGCAGGCGTGCTGGTGCCCAAGCCAGGAGAGCTGCTCAGCTCTCTGATGGTGGCTCCTGCCTCCTGAACATCTCTTCTTGCCTCTGCTTGGTCCTGTGAGCAGCTCTGCTCCTTCACTTCAAAGGCAAGAGAGTATCTTGGTGACATGAACATGAGAACACAAGCTGAGCAGCCAGGATGTGGGGAACAGGCTGTTCTCAGGTGATGTGATGGGTAAAAGGAACCCTGCACAGTTTTTCATGAGGCTTTTTTCTTAACTTCTCCTCATGCACCTGCTGCTGAGTCTATCTAATTCTACTCATCCATGTCTATAGTTTTGTGTGTATGAGAACAAGAGATGTCAACAGCAAGGAAGTCGTGCACACTTGAGATCTTGTCCTAGAGTTCACTGAATCTTTTCCCTATCGAAAATGCTTTTCTAAGCAAAACAGAAAGTTTAAGGAATTGATTTTTCATTTCGGTTCCCCATACAGGTACTGAAATGGCATATGAATAGTGGGGAGAGAGGAATATCCCTTCTTGCAAAGCTCCATGTAGTTCTCTCCCCTCTGGGAGTGATGGGCAGAAGCAGAGCTTGCTTTAGCTCAGAGCCACACACCAAAAGCATTTCTTTCATCCTCCCGCAGGGCTGTACAGAAGCTGTGCTTGTGGCGCTGTGCCCACAGCCAGAATGCCTGCTCTCCTCTCAGGAGGTAATGCCACACCTGGAATGGGCAACAGGCTTGTGAATGCACCACAGGTCCTCCTGAGAAGGGACTGAGCATCCCAGGTGGAGACGTGGGAGTGCAGCACTGCCCTGAAACTCAAATTTACATCCCCTGACTTGGGGGTGGTCCATATGGGAGTTCCCTTTTGGTCACTAGGGAGGAGCAGCTGCTGTCCCTGCTGAAATACAGGAGATGTCCCTGCCGGAGCCTGGACAGGAGATGGCTGAAGGACCAGGGTGGTTGCAGGGAACGTGAGCTGGGTCCAGCTGCTGTTGTCCAAAGCAAAAAAAGGTGCCTTCATCCTCAGCCAAAGGCACTCGCTTCCCTGCCTGCAGGCTCCACGGTGCTGATAACTTCCCGATGCTGGCTGCAGACCACGCAGGGCACATCTGCTCCACTTCCTCGGGCGGGCGCATCAAAGCACGGGCTGTGCTGGGATAAATTAGCGGCGAGGCGAGCGTGTGCGTGCAATTAGCTGCTCAGCAGTTCCTGCAGGGAGGGGTTCAGCTTTCTCCCCGCCACAGGAGGATGGCTCTATGCTGTGGCAGTGCTCTGCGTGCAGCTGCCACGCACGCGGAGGGGAAAGTGTGTGTGTCTGGGATGCCTTTCCTTGGCTGCCATGGAGCAGCAGCTTCGAGGATGCAATTTGTGCGGGGATTCCATCCGTCAGGCAGAGAACAAAGTGAACCGAAAGGGGAGCTTGGTGGGGAGGGGAGACCACAGCTCATTAAAAGTCAGCTGGGAAAAAAACTGTCCAGGATTAGACACAGATTGTGCAGATCAGCTTAGCTTGTCATTCAGATGGTGTGAAGCCAAAGTGCCAGCAAACGTGGCTCTCAGCCACAGAGGGGAAGAATGATGCTATCAAACACCCAGAGCTACCTAGGGGCTGCATCCGCCCTGCCTGCCCTGGCACTTGGCCCTCGCTGGGAAACTGTTTGTGATGGTGGAGAGGGCAGGAGCCAGCGTGAAGCCTGATTTAATGGCTTCCCTGAGAAGGCTTCCAGGGACAGGGTGAGATCTGCGTTCCTCGTGCACAAAGGCAGAGCCCATTTCTGCCCCACCTCTGGACATTTCTGTTCCTGCAGTGCCATGGTGGGAGCCAGCCGGACAAAGCTTCCGCCCGCAGCTTAAACGCAAAGGCAGCAGATGAAGCAGTGCAGGATTCAAACAGAGAAGGAAATTTTGTGTTTTTGTTGTTTACAGACCGTCTTTCCCATCTTCTGTGCATGCAGCAGCGTGGGAGATCTCAGAGAGTTCTTTAGTGACACTTGCTGGCAGGAAATCTCGCAGACCAGTTCCCTCTGCCTTCTAGAGTCCTCTTTGGTCACAGGTCCTCACCTTTTTGTCACGGTCCACAGCTGTGCTTCAGCTCCAGAGGTGAAATCCTGCAAATAGCTTGTACCGTGCTTCCCTTTCACAAGCGTGAGACTGGCCGCCCGGTCACAGGGACTCCACCGGCAGGTAACCGAGCTCTGCATCCATCGCTGTGTCTTGGAGAGGTTTGCTCTCAGCAATAACTGCGAATTCCCCTGCAAGAATTTAACATTCAACTTTTTTTTTTTTTTTTTAAGTACAGCAGGCCAGAAGGGAGGGGGAAAAATTCCCAAACCCTAGGACTTCCCAGCTCTTCGCTGGGGTGTGACTTGCTTGCAGCCTCAGTGGAGACTGGTGTGGGATGTGGTTCCCTGGTGCTCACTCTTCCTCCGGTGTCTCTGCTGGCTGGTGACCCCAGGCGTGCTGTCCCAACACCTGGGAGAGCAGCAGCGCTCTGCTCAAGCCCTTCAGCTTGGCTGGGAAGAGTCTTGTGGTTGGGAAGGGCCTCTCCGGTGATTGGGTTGGAAGCAGGCACGTTTGATGTCCAGATGGGACATCTTTTAGCTCGACCTTGGGTTCTGAGGCCAACACCGGCAGGATGAAGCTGATGAGAACTGCTGGGGTGGCTCCTAACCGACCTTGGTCGTGTTATGCCTGCAGCTGTGGCCAAGCTCACTCTCCTGGCTGATTGCTTCTCTAGGATATAGGTTCGCTTTGAGATCTCTGCATAAAAAGTGTATTTCTTTATTTGTTTATTGAAAATGTGAAGTCATGAGTAAGGACTAAGCTTCTGCTTAGATACAGACAGTGCTTTCATGGAGAGCCGGAGTCATCTGCTTTGCAGACCGGATTCCAGGGGTCTTCCCGCATTCCTCCCATTCCTGGCTGAGCCACCAACGCTGCAGAGACCCCCCTCAGTGCCCTGCTGCTGCCAGCCCCAGGCACAGGAGGAAGATGCCACAATAAGCACCTGCCTGGGGAACGACAACCCTTTCCCTGTATTAAAAACCTGCCTTTGAGCAGTACCTGCCACTTCATCTTCCGACTATGCAGAGAAAGGGAAACTACATTAAAAGGTGAAGTCACTAAAGAATGACACTTATACTAGGAGAGAAAAAGAAATGACTCATTCACTACAGCCCGAGGACAAATTCAGTAGCTTCTGCACCTCAGCTCTGTTGGTTGTCTGTAAAAATCCTCTTAAACTCCCGTTCCCTTCTTCAAAGCAGCCTTTCTCCTATGCGGGTTGACTTGTTTTGTGGAAATCTGTGAGCAAATGCAGCCTTCCTGGTGCTGCCTATCCTGGGCGATGGTTTGGTGAAAGTGTGTTTGACCTGCATGAGGTGGGGTGGGATGGGTTCTCCTTCATCACCAGCCTGGAATCATGGGTGAGGATGCTGATGCTCAGACCTGTCTGTGCTGCTCCCAGGAGCAGGAGGTAGTGTTTGTTGTTCTTATTTTAGGTTTTGGGGTAGGTTTTTTTTGCTTTGTTGTTAAAGGTCTCCTCCAAACTTTGAGGTTTGCTTAGGAGGGTGGGCTGGAGATGGGATTCCCCTGTGGCCGCTGCCTTGTTCCTGAGCTGTAGAGTGAGATGTGCTGATGCTTCATGCCCAGACTGGCTCTGGGTGAAGACCTGGAAAAACTGGCACAGTTCTGAGATGCTGCAATATCTGCCAACACTTCCAAGTCGTGTTCTTTGTAACAGGGCTGGATGGCGTAGTTTTGTCCTGGATGTCAGGAACCACATCTAGTTCAGTCTAAGGGAAGGCTTGAGGGCAAGCTCGTCTTCTCTCAAGCTTACTGGAGCCTCTGTAGCCATGGAGCTCCTGCTTCATTTTTCCATCAAAGCTCCTTTGCCTGATGGCCAGGTCTGCAGGGCATGCAGCTAGTCCCTGTAAGTATGCTGAAAAATTAAGTTTATTACTTAATAAGATGGGAAGGTCTCAGCCAGATCTGAATTTGGTGGTAGATTCATATTTTAGGGGAAAAGACAAGCAGCTTGGGTTGCATTCTGTTGTGTAGAGGAGCTGGAAGCTGCTTCCTCCCATGGGGAGAGCTGGCCTGAAGGAACTCAAGGAGGAACAGCCTGAAAAAAACCAAACTTTTTTTTTAATGTTGAAAATGGACTCCTTGGAGGGGTAATTCTGTATAATGGTGTGTGTTGGGATTATGCAGAGAAACAGAGGCAGGGCTGAGCGGGGAGTCTGGGCTGAAACACCCCATCTGCATGCTATCCTATTGATGTTCTACTCCTTGCAGAACGCAGCTGTTCCCCTTCTCATGCTGTCCCAGTTATAGATGGGCAGGAGGCAAGAGGCAGCTGTATCCCAGGGGCTGGAAGCTCCCAGCAACAAGCAGTTGGTTTCTGATGCAGAGAAAAGTACGGGATGTTTGGATTTGGGATACAGATGATCCCTTGTGGGGTAATATCGTTTTTCTAACTGTTGCAGTAGCCACGCGGTGATGAAATATCTCCAGTTCAGAGATGCTTGCTCTCAGCTGGTGTAAATCAGTGTGGATTCATCCAGGGCTGCAATGACTGATAACAGTTTAGGTCTTGGTTTAATGGTTTGCTTGCTGCTTGTGTGTGTACAGGGGGAAAATGTAGGTAGCACTTTTTTTTTTGGAAAACCTGTTCTGCAGCCATGCAGAAGCCCCTCTCCTAGGGGTTCTCGTGCTGCAGAACAAGAGCAGGTGAGCTGGATGGTAGGATGCTGGTGGCTGTGCCCCTGCCTGGTGCAGCTCAGGGTTTGCTAGCCCTGCATCGTGGTCCCGCACCCCTCCAGCAGGAGAAGTCTGGCCAACTGGGATGCTCTTGGGTCGGTGCTAAGCAAATGTGAGCTGAAGACCAGTAGGAAGCGGTGCCTCTTTATACTGAAAAACCTTCCATTCAGTGCCTGCTTGTAGAAAACCCAAACCTCCCTGCCTGTGCTCTGCTCTGAGCCCCTGTGGCCTCTCCCCATCCCTGCCCTCATCCCCCTCCCTCTGCTGGGGTGAAGTGACTGCACAGTAAATCTATTAAAACATTAGCGCAGAACACCGAAGCCCTCCACTAAAACGCATGGCCCAGGGAGAGGTCATTTGTCTGCAGATAGTTAAATCAATACCTTGTTGAATCACTCTGCAAATTCAATCAGCTGCTGGGGAGAGGGAGCCCTGCGCAGCAGCATTGGGCTCTCTCAGGCTTTGCTGATGCTCACGTTGGGCTCTCCCAAGCTTTGCTGATGTTAAGGGTGTGGAGCAGGCAGTGCTGAGCTGCTTTGGGGGACTCCAAACGAGGAGAAGAAGCCAAGGAGAGCCTGGAGCCCGTGGTCTGTCCCAGAGCTGCAAGAGCCAAATCCCTGCTCCTTGCTCTCCCATGGGAAAGGCAATCCTCCCTCCCTGATGGCTTCACGCAGCCCCTCTGGAAGTGTACGAGGGGTCCTCTCTGCCTTGGCCGCATTGCTTTGCCCCTCGGGTCACGCTCTGCCCCATGCATGCTGCTGCTGCATGCGTGTTCGGTCCCCCGTGGGGCTGGGCGGGTGCAGGCTCCCACCAACACACGGCGTGTTTCATTATCTCCAGGCTTTCAGGTTAACCTCTGGGCAGCCCCGCAATGATGGGTCATCAGATTTTTAGCCCGCAGGTATTTCCGGACTGTCATCTCCTTTAATCTTAACTTGGCTGAGCACGTCGTATTGAACTCTGGGAATCCCTCGGCATAAATCAATCCCTCCAGACTCCAGTTGTGTGTTGTTAATCAGCTTTGAGCTTGCTCTCTGGTTTGTCATCCTGGCCTGCCACAAGCTCGATGTGATCCAGATGCAATTCCCAGGGTCCTATGGAGAGGAAGGGTTCCTGCCCCGCTCCACTGGCGGGGGTCTATCTCTGCGCAACTGCGTTGGCCTTTGGTTTTTTTTGCTGTGTTGCCTTGCTGTGTGACAGATCTGTGCTGATCCTTCAGTGAGTCATGCTTCACGTGGAGCAGAAGCGATGTTCAGAGGGCAGAGCGCAGGCAGCAAGGGTGGCCCCAGCTGGTGTCACTGCTCACGGGTCCCGATGGGCAAGGTTTAGGGCTGTGTTTCTGCAGGCGGTTTGTGTGGCTGCTACGTAGGGGTCATATGAAGGCTACATTTCCTTTTAGGTAGGTTCATTGCACACGTACGCTCTGGGGTGAGGTGTCAGCAACAGAAACTTGGACTTGGTGATCCTTGAGGTCTTTTCCAACCTTAATGATTCTGTGATTCTGTAATGACTGTGTGATACACATGGTTTAGCAAGCCAAGGGCTGGTGATGTCAAAGACCGAGACTTCAGCCCGTCTGTAGGGAGCTGCCGTGAATGCAAGACAGACATGACCCTCCTAAGCAAGGGATGGGTGTGGGAATATGCCTGTACACTGCATGCATTTATTTTTTATTACTACTTACAGCCCAGAGGAGCTGCAGAGTCAATAACAGCCCAAACAGGACAGGCTGATGCCAGTGTGCTATCAACCCGTGAAGCCTCAGCTTTACCATGTGAGCGCAGGAGATGCTCTCAGCTCTGCCCCTTCCCACCTGACCTCCCCAGGCACCCCAGCAGAGTCATGTCCATGGGCAAGAGGCAAGGTTCGACCTGTGGAGCTGGTGGAGGAGGAGAAGCAATCCTCCCCTTGAGGATGGAGTGCCTGGGTACATAAATACCTGCCAGGGAGACCACACAGGACAGATCCAAGTGGCTGGTGCTAGATAGAGGAGGGATCGTGATGAGAGAAGGATGAGATGTGCCAGATGCCAGCTGAGGAGGGCAGAGGGAGGAAAGAAGAGTTTGACAGGAGCACGAAGGTTTTATGTAGCTTCTAAGGTGTAAAAGGGGAAGCAGACAAGTTGCTTCCAGCCTCTTGACTGTACACAGGCAGCACAGTCTGCTCTTGAGAGCCAGGCAGTGCCCCAGTATACCCAGGTCCCTGGTACATCTGTTGACTCGCTGAAACAGCAGCTCACTGGGGTGAGGGTGCCCAGGAAAGAGGTGACTGCTGGAGACACACCAGCCTCTGCAAAACCTCTGCATCAGCAGAGATGTCCCAGACAAAATGACAGAGTAGGTACTGCAGCTCTTGAGATGGTGAAGGAATAGAGATCTTGATGAAATACACTAGTCCAGGTCAAAAGTCCTCAGAAACGACTGCTTGGAGTGGTTCTTGGGGAAGCAGGTGAGCGTGGCAGCCTCTGGGACTCTGCTGTGGCTTAGCCGGGGGGATGATGAGCTGGTTGAGCTTTAGTAGAGCAAAAGCTTTGGCCCTTGGGAAACACCTCTGTCCTGATGTATTTAACGTCCGTGCTGGCTGGGAGGGAGAGTGTTATGGAGGGAAGCAGAGCGCCAGGTTATGGCAGTGGGGCTGGCTGGGTGTAGGTTGGGCCTCGAGCTCAGCTAGGCTGGGCTGGCGGTGATGAAGGATGCGGGAGTCCCAAGCTAAGCAGATGCTTTTCTTTTCTCTTGGAGAAAGGACACGTAACTAAAGCTTCCTAGCATCTAATTATTTTTTGTTGACTCCCCTTGAACAAGGACCAGTGGTGCAGAGGGCTGTTAACTTATTCCCTGACCTAAGGCTTGTGGAAGTGCTGATGAGGGTCTTTGTTCCCTTCATTCAGCTTGCTGTGGGTCTGGCCATTGAGGCTGGAGCGTGAATTTAGCATCTGGAGCTGTGGATCTTTTCACCACGCAACTAGATTTTGTAAATACAGCCATTCATCTCTCCCTGTTGTGTTCACACAACTATGTATGCTCCGGCTGCCTAAGCTCCTCCATTCCTGTTTTCCGAGATGCTTTAAAAGGGGGTAGATTATCTCCTCTGTTTTGTTGCATCAGGAGTTTTATTTCTCCAACTAGGGAGGCTCCTTTCATCTGCCCCTCGTAACAAGGCTCACCATGGATCTGAAATCCCTCTCTGAAGTCCCCGCGCTAAACTCTTCCCTGCAGCCAGGCTGTGTTTCCGATACAGCTTAGCTCAGGCAGCAAGCCAAAAAACTCACAGAATTGTGTTTCAGAAAAAAAAATCAGCAGTTTTGTTGCCCACCTCCTGAAAATTCAAGTCAATCCTGTTCTGGAGAAAACTGGGCTTGCACAGGGTGGCAGGGAGTCGCCCTGCATGCTCCTGCTCACGTGTGCGTGCTAGAGGGAAGCAGGAGATGGGGGTCTTGGGGCAGTTTGCAGGGCGGAGCTGGTCCAGAGCCTCCCAAGCTGTGGCTGCTTCGCTGTTGACTCTGCACCAGGATTTCTCCTCCTCGCTCTACCAAACCAGCCTGGATATCCCTGAGAAAAGACTTTTTCTGGGCTGTTAATCTTTCCTAACAGATGAAAGATTTTGAACTGCCTTCTGCAGGCAGCCTGGCTTTATGTCTGTCCTGGAGGAGCAAAGCCAGGTGAATTTTGTTAAAGGCTAACTCCTGTGCGGATTAAAGACCTGCAGCTCTATGTATTCCTGTGCTGAGCCCCGCTGCCAGGCTGGGTAGGCGCAGGGGGTCTGAGGCCCCGCTGATGGCTGTGATTTGTGCTCTTCATACAGCATCCCTTTAACTGGACCTAGAACTGTGCGCGCACAGAGCGGGGCAGGGTTTGCTGGGATATTGCTTTGAAAGAGAGTCACTTGCGTCACTGTGCATTTCTAAGCCTAAGATAATCCTTTTCCAGCTGTGCTGGTCTTAGCAAGTACCTAGGCTCCCTTCTGTGCTTTTGAGGGACCCTGAGACCTTCCTGGGCTGAGCTAATCTCTCTGAGGAAAATGCAGCAGGTCATTCCTGGGAGGATGGCATGGCACAGGCAGGAGCCAGCTGCCCTCCCAGAGTCTGGAGGTGCTGAGCCGCTGCTTTCAGGGCTTCATTGCTTCCCTCCATCCGGTCTCTGGTTGTGGTTCCTGGGCTGTGACACAGGCAAGAAAAGAGCCCGCACAGGGATCCCTGGAGGCAAGCGAGCTATTGTCCGTAAAACAAAAGAGCTTTTCCTCAAATGTGCCAGCAACAATGCAACATGCCTGGGAGGTTTTACTTCATCCTGGACCAGGCTTCCTGATGTTCTCCAGGATGCTCGTCTGGTCTGCCAGCTCTGAAATTTAGGCTTCCAACTCGATTACCCGTCACAAGGCTGTGAGTGGTTATCTGAGGGAGCCCTCAGGACCAGAAAATGTTTAGTCAGTGTCCCCTGACCCCACTCCTCAAAACAAGGGGTGCTGCGGCGTTTGTCGGGGCTCAGGACCAGGATGGAGCAGGAAGCCAGGGCTGGTGCAGCATGGCTCCTCCATTCAGCAGGTCAGAAACGGTTGCATCCAGAGCACAGAGCGAACAGCACATGTCGGGCTGGAAGGGGGATCTCTGCTCACGTACTGCACGAGTTAGGAACGCAAACACCAGATGGGTTACAGAGAAATATTGCAGGACTTCCTCCTACTTTCAGTCAGCATCTTTAAAAGTCTCTATATTTCTTTTTCTAAGAGAAGAGCAGAAGGAAAGGAATGCCTCAAGTCAGCAAACAGGTTAGATCCCCAGCAGGATGGGTTTTCTACTTCCTGTCACCTACTTCACTTGTGTCTTTGCTGTAGGTACGACTCGGAGGTCACCAGCCATTAGCACCAGCAAAGATGGGGAAAATGGAGATGCTCCAACACAAGGTGCAGTTGTCTTGTCCAAGCTGCACTGCCATGGAGACCTCCTTCGCTGGGCAGAAGAAAGAGCTCAGCCCTAGAGCTGCTCAGAGCCTCCTGGGATGGTCCAGAATCAGAACTGCACATGGACGCAGATGCTGCTGCTGCCTGCTCATGTTAGCCCAACACTCCCAAACTGAACAGAGCTTTTTTTTTTTTTTAATTCTAGGAGGTGCTGGCACTCCTCCAAGCACAGGGGGACCAGATGGAGCAGTAACACAACTAAAATTGGGGGGGGGGGGGAGTGTATCTCTTAAGGAGCTGGCTTGAAAATCAGATCATGTAAGCCAGCTGTTGCTTCAAGAAGCAGTTTTGTGGCTGATTCCAGCAAAGGACAGTATGGGGGCTGATGTACAAAATCAGCGCTGAAGACCTGATGTGTTTATTTGAAAAAGTTAGTGGGTCAAATCTAGAGATGCTAAGGGTTGTATGGGGGGGCTGTCTGCTGAGCAGCACACAGCTTCCTCACAGCCACTCCTTTGGGCCACTTTTGGGGGGCTCAGAGAGGCAGCATCTTCACCTTCGAAGCCTTTAGCGTTCGGGATTGCCAATCTCTCCTGACAAGCCTTCCACAATGTGTTACCGGAGCCAACTCTTCTGCCTGTTGGTTCCCCATGATGCAGATATGGGAAGACACATCCTTAGGTGACCCTTTATATAAGAGACCTGCCACGGCTCTGCCTCGTGGTGAGATTCCACAGCCGTGAAAGCCCTGGTGGCATCTCTGCCCCGTGGCCATCGCCCCAGCCAAGTTTGAACAGCTAGCAGTGGCCATTGCCTTGCGTGGTCCGTATCATCATCCCACTGCGATGGGCAGGAGCTCTGCCTGATATTTTCCGGTCAGGTATCAATCCAATTCCATGGATTGCAGTGGAGATGGAGGCCAGTGTAACAGGCGTGGCACAAACAGCACGAGACAGGCTGTGTCCTGGGGGGCTCAGGGTGAACTAGGCGAGTGCACGCTCTGAAAGGCATCCCGGGCACAGAATTCCCATTAACACCATCAAATGGTGCTGCTGGTTAGTGCTCTGAAAACTGATCTCGCTCCTAGGAGCAGTGTTGAGAGGGAGGAGGGAAAAAAAATCCAGAGCAGGATTAGTGTGTGCAGAGAGCCACCGCCACTCAGCGACAACGGGAACCCCGGTAGCCTGGATGCACTGGTACTTTCTGAATTTATGCTTCAGATGCTGTTGCAGAAGCCCACCAGAATTAATTTTGCTCTCTGTGATGTGTGTTCTATGCAGGACTTTCTCATGCTGCGTGTTCCTCGCACCCATGTAAACTTCAGATTCCGGGCAATGCCTAGCAGTGACACTAGGAGGGACTGGGGCTCAGAGCAGCCCTGAAGGACATCGTTTTCCCCTTTGGGTGGGTGTAACTGCCTGGCAGATCACGCGTACAGCGAGCAAAGCGATAGCTCACCAGCAGAACGTGTAGCCTGTGTAATTGTGCTGTGATGTCCCCTGGCACAGGAGTGTGAATCTGTGTTCCAGCAAACCTCTGAAACAGCGAGTGTAGGAATTCGGTCTCCTTGGCGACAAAACCAACCAATGGAAAACATAAAAGGATAAAAAAAATAATCTGAAACTGTTCGTGGATGCTGCTTTTATTTTCAGAGTGGAGGATGGTGAATTAACCTGGCTCTTGCCTGGTTTTGTAGCTGTGGCTGGGTAGCAGAGGATGCCTGGCTTAATTGTTGGGTTGTTTGTGATGGAAAAGTATCCTTCAAAAAAGAGGGCTCCAGCTTGCCATGGACAACGATGAGCAAGAAATCCAGGCTAAGGGACAAGGAGCAAGATAATCCTTCAGCTCTCAGCCCGCTGGTTTGTATCTGACAAATGCAGCCGATATCAGCAGAAAGCTGCTCGATGGCCCAAGTGGAACAAGTTGCCTTTTCCCTTGCTGGTTCCATCAGTGATTATGCTGTAAGTTGGCATTAATGAGTAAGTCCTCAGGGGGGTTTAGAGCGAATGGCAGACTGAGCAGAAGGACTGACTGCCCAGCTTGGGCTTGGAAAGGTGGCACCCTTTTGGGAACAGCCCCTTGCAGCTCCCCAGGATCTCACTGCCATCCCAAGGGATGTCCTCTGGCTATCGGCAGGAGGTAAGCAGGCCTGGCACACATCCTGCCTTCTCTTGGCTTTCTGGCCTGGGTAAGTAATCTCAAAACAGGATCACCCATGCCAGGAGCATCCCTGGAGAGGAGAATTATACCAGGATTAAACTGACAGCTAGCTGTAATGGTGGACCTTCTTTCCCATGAGGGGAAAAGATGCTGAGTTTTTGGTATAAAGTATCTTTTGCCCTTCTTGCAGAGTCCTACATTAAAACCAGCATGAATAAAAATGGAGGCTGCCCATGTTGAGGTACTAGGCTGGGGAAAACAGCTGACACTTGTGTAGGAACATCCTCCCAGAGACACATCAGCTGTTACAGCCTGTGCTGGTCCATGGAGAAGAGGGAGCTGCTCTCCTATAGAGACCCCTGAGCCTCTCAGGGAAGAGATCCATGTTCACATAGCAGAAGCCATCACCTTCCCAGCATGGTGCAGCCACCTAGGGCCAAGCCAGCCCTGGCTTTGGGCAGTTGCAGCAGAGGGTGGATGGAAAAACCGTGATTGTACTGAATGGTGGTGGTCCCTTACTGGCACAGACAATTCATCAATGGCACTGAGGGGTCTTGGACATTTGCACACTGATTGGGAGCACCTTACGATGAATGTTTGGCTGAAGGTGGAGGTTTGAGAGCAAGGGCAGCTTTTACTACCTGCTAGGAGCCAAGCACTCCAACCACAGCATGTGGCCGATATCCCAGACGTGGGTTTTCCTTGGATCTGATGCTCTTAGTTCAGAGGCTGTGAGAGCCAGGACCGCTTTGCTTGGTGCTTTTCAGAGGTGGCCACATCTCCAGACCACTGCAGGGCTGAGAGACACCAGCGTGCCCACAGTGCAGCACTGCATCCTCGGTGAGCTCTCCTGCGAAGCAAATGCCTTGACAAAGACAAATCAAAACATTTTTTGCTTCAGCTCAACATTCTGGAAAGAAAGATTAGGCTTCCCAGGTGGAAAATTTCCCATAGAAAATATTGGAGCCCTGTTTTCTTTCCGGTCAATGGGTGTTGTGACCCTCTCTCCCCAGGTTATCCTAGTAATACCCCAGGATCCTAATTAAGAGTGAGCCCAGTGGCTCTTGGCATTGTGCAAACACATGGGAAGACTCCAGCCCTTCTCTAGAAAGCTTCTCATCTAGTTTGGTTTAGGCAAATGCATCCATTGAAACTTTTTTTTTTCCGACAGTGCTACAATGAAGGCTTTCATCTCTACCTCTTGTGTGTATTCCAATGTCATGCCCTCTGCTTTCAAAGGCTTAGGTTTGCCTTTAATTGTGTGAGAGACTTTGTCTCTAAGCTTTTAATAACTTTTTTTTTTCTCCTCTGTCAAAAGAAGAATTTTGTTTCTTTGCTGGCTTTTCTTCTGAAGCTAAAGTGACAGTTCCCTCTCCTCCGTGAGATTTACAAAGCTTATCTTTTCGTTTTCAAGAGCCAAACAGCAAGGGGGGGGAGGGTGGTGTGGAAATGAGACGTCATTGTGCCTTTTAAACACCGTCGCTAGGAGAAGGCTTAATGATCCAGAAATACATCAACTACGAACTCTTGGGGTTGCTTCAGTTTAGTTAGGCTGATCTGCTGCTCCTGATGGAGACCTGCCCAAGGATAGAGTTGGGGGCCAAAGTCTCCAAAGACAGGTCCGGAGAAGGGTGTCTTTTCACTGCACAATGCAATAAATGGATTAAACTTGGTGGGCTTATCCCGGCTGAGGAGTTGATGCTAGAGCAGCTCTTCCTTTTGTGCTGGCCCATAGGAGAATTTGCTGGATGGGTTTTGTTCAGAATGTGACAACTCCGAGCAGGAGGGAGTCACTGTGCAGCTGGTCCATGGTCATTGCAATGGGAAAGCTGGCCATGAAGTGGGTTCCAGCAGAGACAAACGGTAGGTTTCAGATGGCAGGAAGCAATGACGTTTGGAAATTCGGGTTGGGGCTGGCTCTGCCATAGGCAGGATGCAGTGTTCCTGGGGATCCTGCAGGATGGCCTTCCCATCCAAGGAGGCACATGAGCATTTTTCCCTTAAGCTTCCTTCTGCCATGCAAATGGAGACATTAAGATGTTTCATGGCAGGAGCCGTGGGTTGTACTGCAGGGGTCATGAGCTTGTGTCCTCTCGCTTGGTCCTTGGCCCCAGCGATGGTGGACTGGTGGAGCAGAGAGCCCTGATCCCCTCATGAGGGTATTGACCCAGGAGGAGGGGGTCCTGGGCTGAACACAGGGTCACAGGGGCTTCGTGCTGGGCACAGCAGAAGGCAAATTACTGCTCTTCTACATGCAGCTTGTTTTAATATCGTGCATAGATGGTTGTTGCCTTCAGCAAGAAGACAAGATGCCATCTAGGCTCTGGCACTGCGGTGGGCAGCGTGGCGTAAATCCTTAGGCAAGTATTGCAACCTCATTTGGTAAATGAGAAAAACAGGTTTCCCAGAAGATAACCTTTCACTTTCATTATTAAATAAATAGGAAAAGAGCCTTCTGTCTATCTGAGCTGGCAGCTTAGGAGGAGCTCCAAGCAAAGCCAACACCATCAGGTAGCTGTCGGGTTTCCAGCCAGTTTGCCGCTCCTCTGGAGCCCTTTGGCGTGCAGCTGGGAGCTCTGCTCTGTGCAGGGGACAGCAGGAACCAGACAGACAGGCACTGCTCCCGAGTGCCCTCCTTGTCCTGGGATGGGCAGAATATGGCCCAGACCCCCCAGAGTGGGGGTCTGTTGCCCACCATCAGGACCTGAGGCTTCCTGCTGTCCAGAAGACCACTGCAGGCACAAGTCACTGTGACTCAGACGGAGTTCATGGAAAATGAGCAAAAGTTGTCTCTTTCCATCCCCTGGCAAGAGGCTCTTTGTGCCAGGAGCAAGCAGGAGGAGAGCTGTCTGCAGGCGAGGAGGCCAGGGCTGGGATGCTGAAGGCACAGGCTGCTGCCTTGGCAGGAGCCGGCGTGTCCCTGGGACCTGGCTTTGGGCTGGAAGGGGAGCCGGTGGTGACAGAGCAGACGGGGGTGCTAGCAAGCCATGAGATGCCCAACACTCCTGCCAAATCCTCAACAGCTTTATTTGGGTGAGTTCAACTCTTTATTCCCCTTCTTCCAAGTCAGAAGCACAGAGGAGCTATGTGTCAGACCCCACGGCACTGCAGCCAGAGAGGTGTTCTTGCAGAACTTGGTGTGTTCACGCAAAGCGTGCCCATGTCTCCAGGGGAGCAGAGATGGGAGCCAGGGTCTCTCACCATCCCATCTGCTGCCTTGTGCAGTACCATGTCCCCTCTGTCCTGAAAAGGCTTCAGATTTTAATCCCAAAATAGACATTGCAACCAAATTCCACTTTTTGTTACAACATCTGAAAGACGCTGCTTTCATTCCAGGCAGAGAGAACTCATTTTGAAACCTCCAGGGCTGCTGTGAAATGGGATTGTCATTGCCAGGGAGCTGCGGTGCCTCTGTGCCTTACAGCAATCGTGACGAGTTCCCATCCCAGCCTGGCACGTGAGCTATGCAGTGCCACTCGCGAATGTTGGGAAGTTCGCCGAAGCCTTTATTTAGCAGTGCAGGCTGGGTCTGCCGCTCGGTAATGACTCCGTGGCTGTTTTAGTGCTCCTGCTTGTGACTCTCAAAACAGACAGCAACGTCTAGCAAATAATGCACACTCCCACCACGGCTTGGTTTATTTTTTCTCATCTTGCTGTGATGGAGAACTTTTTATTTCCTTTTTTTTTTTTTTTAATCTCCTCCTCCTCACACTCTGTCTCATTTTGCATTTTGCTTCCATTCCCAGGCACCTAAAGGCCAGTATAAGACCAGCCAAACCTCCAGTATTCCCTAGCAGCCGTTCCAGACCCAGACATTAAGGATACCTGAGCAAACTGGTAAGGCTTTTTTCTCCCCACAATCATCTTTTCATACTTTTGGTGGGCTCTGGTAAGCTTGAAGCACCTCCTTTCCACTTGCCTGACCTCCAGACCCCTCTCTAGGTCAAGTGAGGAGGAGAAGCGAGCTCCCATCACCAGCTGGGGCAGGCAGGCAGTGTGGCACGTCCCCAAACCAGCACCCTGCCTCCTCCTGCCAAGCAGCTGACCAGGCAAAATGCTGTGCCTGAGCCAAGCAGCTTGTACTCGTGCGGGCTTCCAGCTTTTGAAACTATAAAAATCTCCCAGAGAATGAAAGGATCAGAAGCCTACAGCTGCTGTAATTCATATGCTCTTTGATACGCTTGGCTTCCCAGTGTGTTTGCTCTCTGGGCTCCCAGCGGAGACTGCAGAGAGCGAAGCAGCCTGCCAGGGCAGTCCCGGGTAGAGAACGAGGGACTTTCGGGAGAGCTGAAGGCTCCCCAGCCTTTCCCCCTTGCCCTTCCCTGATTGCTGGCAGCCGACCACTGCAGAGCCGGCAGCGGGCATCCATGGTGAGATGGGAAATCTTTGGCGAAGGGATCAAAGGAAAGGGAGAAGCATCTTGTGATCCTCAAACGATTCAGGAGCAGAAGCCAGCTTCCCATGCTGCTAGTGTGGGTACCGGGGCAGGTGGCTGGGCTCCCCTCCCTCCTTGCAGCATCCCGAGGAAGCAGGCAGGATGCTGCCCGCTCTCGGCAGCAGAGGCTGCCTCTGTCCTTTCACGCTGCAGATGGTTCTTGACGCCAGGAGAAAAGCAGAGAAACTGGAACAGAGGTTTGGGAAAAAAAGCAAAGATACCCTTCAGCTTCCACAGCGATGCCACATGGGCACGAGGCTTGAGAGTCTCCTGTGCAGAGTCCCTGGTTCCAGCCAGCTCTGGATTTCTCCGCTCTCCCATCACACAGCAGCACAAAGGATCTGACATCCTGGGTTTTGTTAAGAGTCCTGGTGGAGGTTTTCCTGGCAAATATCCCATGGTTCTGCCTCCAGAGAGACTGCAGCTCTGTCGGTGGGCACGCAGCACCGGTGGGTTTTTTGCACAGGGCGCAGGTGGAAGGAGTTGAGGACACTTTGTGGAGCAGGGATCTGAAATGCTCGTCTTTGCAGGAGGGACACGTACCTACTTCTGGGCTGCTCAGCGTCCCCTGTCTCAGCCTGTTCAGAGAGGGAGGTGTGACTGCTAGAAAAAGCTCGTCATGCTGGGAATTGTCATAATGCCATAGATTTAATGGAGCAGCATCAGTCGGTGAAAGGAAAAAAGAAATGGAATGGAATTGGAGGGGTGGCACTTTATTTTTTTTTTTAAGGGAGGATGAGTTATTTTGGCATTTGACTAGTTCTTGACAGTCAGCTTGGTAGAAAAGCAACATCTTAGCAATAAGTCATTCTCCCAAACAGGACTCTTTCTCTTGCTGTCTCCCTTTCTTCCCGCTTTGCAGAGCAGCAAGCTCTCTCACTCCCAGCCCTGCTATTTTGTCACCGTGGGTGCAGCCGATGTGGGCAAGGATGCCGCAACTCCATCAGCCAGCTGAGCCCTGCACAGGGACGTTCAGGGACAGAGCATGATGCTCCCTGTCCTGGGCACCCAGGCAGACCCTCACCTCCCAGTGTTGCCGTAGGCTTTTCACTAGATAGGACTAGTCCTGCTAGGTAGGACTCAGGTCTGAGCTGGGATCCGCAGTCTTGCTGGAATACCCACCTGTATGGCATCGAGGCAGATCAGAAAGCATCAGGCTGGCTTGGGAGGGCAGCACCCCTCCTGAGCATCATCCATCCCCCTAGCCACACATCTGAATGCAGAGAGGAAATGTTATTTCTATGGTGACACATCCTTGAGAGCACCTAATCTGGATTTATTGAGGTCGTAAAACTGACTTAGCACTGCGGTACCCAGACTGTAGGATAAATAGAAGTCTTCTATTTATAATGCTGCCAATCTGGCACCACTCACAAGCACTAAAAATAAAACTTTTTGCAAAGCAAGTCAAATTAATGGGTGCTCTTTTTGCATCCTCTATGAACCAGCCCTTGATCCTGTGGCATGCTGTCGGTGTTTGGCAGAAACTCTGCACGAAATTGGTGAAAAGCCCCCTCTTTGGAGGGCTGGGCAAGTGGTGTCCCCACTGCAGCACCTCCTCCTTTCCCTTTGGGTGGTCCGACCGTGTGCCCACTCCTGGCCCCTCTGCAAGCCTGGGGCAGGAATTATCAGCCCTGATAATCAAACTAAACAAGCGAAGCCCAGGAAAAGGGGAGTTTGCTGTGCTGGGCTGCCTAGCACACGCTTCTGGTCCTCCTGTGTGGAGCTGGATGGATTCCAGCTAGCACCAGTCGCACCCTCCTCTCCAGCTCAGTTCGCGTGAGCTTGCAGCTGGAGTATTTTGCAGGGTGAATGCTGCTGGAGGTGATTTGTTAACAGCTGAGCTGGCGTTGAAGCTGCTGTTCTCCTCTCCCCTCTTTGCCAGCCCAGCCTAGTCTGGCTGTGGGCACCGGGGCCGCTGGCTCTGCTGCTGGCACCGAGCGGAGGGGATGCGTCGGACACCGCGGCAGAGCCCGGGCTGGCACAGCGGCACATCATGGCCAAATACCGGTCATCTCACTGGGCTCAACCAAGGGCTGGGTGCCCTAGGAGAGAGAACCTGGATTAACTTGTGAAGTGATCTGTTTAAGCTGCAGATAAATCCACGGTGGATCTTCTTTCCCAGGAGTGAAGTGAGCCTCACCTTCCAAATATATTGAGTTTAATATCAAGCATAATATTTTTAATGTGAAATATTAATAGTGTTTAACTCACCCATGTAAAATCTGTATTTCCAGTGGCTAGCGTTTAGCTGTCCCCTGCTAGCCCACCTGGCACAGCAGGAGGGTCCCAGCCCCTGCTCCCCACTCAGGCTGTAATGCTGACCTGCCCCCCAGCTTTCTTCTCTTTCACAGCAAAGCAGAGACCTGGGTTTTATTGGACAAGATCATAAGGCAGATACCTGCTGGTGTGATTTAACACCTGCCTGGCCTCCCTTACAATGCTTTCTGGTTTTGCATTTATTTTCCAAGCAGCTGGGACTCTCTTTTCCTGTGGTTTCCAGCTGACTGAGGTCTATGAACATCACCCCATTGGATCTAGCTGCCGATGGCTCTGCAGGAGAGGCAGGATGGGGTACGGATGCCAAAGCTAGTCCTCCACTGACTCTCCTCTCAACGCGCTTGCCTTCAAGAAGCGACCTAGATGAGAAGAGCAGCTTCTCACTGGCCAGCTGCTCCCCAGGGCTGCCAGGAACCCTGTGGTCACTTTGATGTGTGGCCGGCACAGACGAGAGTACGGCATTCAGCCCACCCCAAAGGGCTGCATGGGAATGCCACCGTCACGCTGGGAGGGGATGGGAAGCGCTCACCAGGGGTGCCCTGGCACATGGGACAAGCCCCAAGCACCAAAACCTCGTGTCTAGCACTGGCTTGTCTTCAAAGGAGCATTTTGTACTCCAAGAAGGGATGTTTTTTCAGGTCAGGACTTCTTCCCAGAGGAATCCTTTCTGGCAGAGCTGGCATGGTTTCAGTGGGTGCGGGCATCAGGCGTGATGCGACACAGCACGGAAGCAACAGACGTTGACGTTCCCCTGAAATCACCATCAGGTTTGGTGGCTTTTTGGCTTTTTCTACCTGTGACTTCACTCGGCTTGCAGAGAGTAGACACCAGACAGAGAGGAAAAGTAATTCCCAAGCCTCCTGTCCCAAATGGTGCACAGCTGGAGTACACTTAAGGATGCTGGGGTCTGGGAAGGACGAGAAGAGGCTGGCCCAGGGCTCAGAGGATACCAGCAGCAACGTGCCTGCCTCCCTGATGGCCCTGGGGAAGGTCATACAAAGCCAGGTCACCCTAAACCCTCCCCTGGCCCGTTAGCAATGAGGTGCTGAGCCCTGGCTCGCCCTGAGCAGTGCTGTGGCACACACATGGGATGTTTTGCTGACAGAGCTGTCCAAATTGTCTCCCCTAGCGCCTGTGTCTTCATATCTTCCATCAGCAAACAGGTGTCGCAAGCCTTGCAGGCTGCCCAGCAGCATGTGCAGGCAAAGGGGATGTTAAGAGTTTTTCCAGGGTGCTTCGGGAGGAGGCTGGTGGGTTTCTAAAGATGGAGAGGCTGAGGGGTGTCAGAGAAGAGGGAGAAAAAAAACTTTATCAGGAATGGGTGGTAAAGCCCTGCTGTGCCAGATGTGGAGGGGGCAAGAAGAAGTGACTGCTGCTGGCCAGTGTTTTGGCTTGATAGAAAATATTGCAACTGGTAAAAATAAATTTGAATGGTTTTATTTCCTGCAAAGTTTTTGTTACAGGTTGGGAGGAGAGTAGGCAAAAATTTTCCAGCAAGGACAAAAAAGAAGATAGTAGGATTTTCTGTTTTAAGAAATCCATTGCTTTTGTCCCCCGTGTTCCCATTAGTTAGCCTGTCTTAAACCTTGCACCCCCACTAACCTCACTGGCATGGGGTTACCAACGCAGGCAGAAACCTGACTTACTGACAGCAGTTTGCTCCAGTACATCTCTCTGCAGATGGAGAACAAACGGCAGCCTGCTCAGGGACCAAGCAAAAACGAGTCTGGATAACAACAGGTCAGGGAACCAGCAGGGTTCACAAGTGCTCCATCCTCCACAAGCAGTTCTTAGCAGAGCAGAGGAGAGAGTTTGGGGGTAGCTCTTTCGGAGTAAGAGCATCCTTTGCTGCCGCAGGCTCAGGAGGAAGGCTGGGAGATGTACCAGCGAGACAGCCGGTGGGTGGGAGGAGGGAAGATGCGGAGCTTCGCAGCAGGGCAGCAAGTAACGCTCGTGTTCGCAGGCTGGGAATTTTTGGGGCTGAATAATGGAATTTGCTTATTTGTAGCAAGCGAGATTTCACTGGCAGAGGAAGATTTCTTCTCCCCTATAGCAGGCCCCTTCCAGAACCAAACCCCAGCCTTGCTGACAGTCCGCAGCAATAGTTCATTGTCTGTTTAGTTTTTTATAAAACCTCAGCTCCGACATCCTATAATTGGATGAGAATATCTGCTTTTGTCTTTTCAAAAGGCTCTTCCTCAAAGAGGTTTGCGACCAACTCTGCTGGTCAAGAAGGAAGCTTTAAAGCCATGAGAGCCCGCAAGAGAGAAGGAAACAAACAACTATGAACAATTTAAAAAAACCCCTCCAACAAGCCACCTGTCTTTTGGTGACATTCCTGATGCTTGAACACACAGGGCTGGCAGGATTGCAACCCCAAACCACAGCTGCTAGAGCTGGTGAAAGAAACATCTCCATCTCAACCCCTGCACGACAAGCTGCAAGAGTTAAAAGCTTCCCTTCGCTCTCCTTCTCCCTTCTCACTCCAAAACCTGCCGTTCCTGGTGCCTATAAAAATTGCCTTGTTTGACACGAGCCCTGAAAGCTGCTGGCAGCACAGCCTGGCTTTGCCAGCCCCTTTGCTGCCAGCAGGGTGCTGAAGGCCACCAAAAGCTCCCAGAGAGCTCCCACCGCAGCCTCTTCCCCGGTGCTGGCATGGTTCAGGGGGGTTGGGGATCTTACAGATCCCTCCCCTCATGGACAGTTTATTAATTAACCACCTTATAAAAGGCCTCCTAATATCTTTTTCTCCTTCTGGGCTTTGCTCTTCTCCTGGCTCACCCTGCCTTCTCCGTGCCTTGGGATCTGGGCTGTGCACAGGAGCTGTGCAAACACGCGACTCTCCAGCTTCCCATCCTCAAGACTCAGCACCATCTCACTTGTGGTCCCTTCAAGCAGACCATGGTGCCATATCCGATCTGTGCACGCTCTGGCACGGTGCTGGCTCCGGGATGCTGCTGGGCACGGCCGAGCCCTGCCTGCCTCTCTGCGATGCTCCTGACCCCAGCAGATGTTTTTTTGGTGCTTACCCTGGGCTGGGAGGGTGCTAGGGAATGATTTCCCTCCTGCCTTCCTGCTCAGGACATTGCTCAGTGGTCTTTATTGCAGGTTATTTCCACTGGCAATGCGTGCTCCTCTCTTTAGCCCTGTGCCTGGCCTCTGCAGCGGCTCTTGCAGCTTGGTGATACCTTGGACTTGCTGGGGATGTTCCTTACACACCACTGACTGCTTGAGCTGATTTCTCCTCATCCTCGGCAGCCCCAGTCTCCTCATGGCCAGGGTTTGCTTTGGCATCTCTTCCTGGGTGTGCTGGCTCTCCAGTCAAGCTGAGCTGGTGCAGAGGCTCTCTGTGAAGCCCTACCCTGTGTACGTGGACTGTTGTGGTCCTGCCAAAGGACTCGGTGGCTTTCTGCACTGCTGACTGAGTTGTTAGTGGCTACAGTAATTACAGGGGAGCGTTTGAACTGCAGGGGAGGCCTAACTGGATGTAAATATGTGGTACTGGGCAAGTTTCTTCCTCTGTTAAATTGTCCTTAATGGCGTTTGGGTAAAGCGGAGGGAGAGCTGCAGTGAGTGGTTTGGTGGCTAGAGCAGGAGGCAGCACGATGTCTGTGTGTTTATGTCCTTCTCTGACATGGACTGACCACCTCTGGTGGGACTCTTGGCAGACCCTAGCAAGTGGAAGTGGGGTTGTTGGTAAACTGTCCATCTGCTGGGATATAATAGTCTCCTGGTTTGGGCAGGGACAGAGTTAACTTTCTTCCCAGCAGCCAGTGTGAGGCTGTGTTTGGGTCTGTGCTGAGGAGAAGCTGATCACACACTGATGGGCAGAGCTGCTGCCAGGACAGTCAAGGACTTTCCAGCTTCTCTGCTGTGCCCGTGTCTGCAGGGGCAGGAGAAGCTGGGAGGGAGCACAGCCCCAGTTACTAGCCCAGGATTTGACCTTGGGTTTAGGATTGAGACCCCAACTGGCCAATGGTCTGTTCCATATCATGCACGGCATGGCCAGGAGAGAGGTGAGGCTCTGTCCAGAAGTTCATGCTCTCACTCTCAAACTCTCTCTTGGTCAGCTCTCAGCCTCTTGGGCTTTTCTCTTTTCCAGGATTGCAGCTCTGGGACTCTCTCTGCTCTGGGATCATTAGCTAGGAACAGGCTGAGCCTTGGTCATCAACTGGTGAGCAGTATCACTGTGTGTCACTCATTTGTATATTTGTATATTTCTATATATTACTATTATTAGCATTATTATTTTCAGTTTTATTGTAGTTCAGTTATTAAATTGTTCTTATCTCAACCCACAAGTCTCTTCTCCCTTCACCCCTTTAATTCTCTCCCCCATCCCCGGGAGCAGGGGGGGGAGCGAGTGGCTGCGTGGTGTTTGCTGCCAGCTGAGTGGGTTAAACCATGACATGTAATAAAAAAGAGCAGATGCTGGAAGATGCCTTTGAGTTTCCTGGAAGTGTGTGTAACCTACATGTGTTTGCTTGGTCACCCCAGGCTGGGGTGAGGCACAGAGCTGTTGAGCCAAGCCGGAGAGGAGCCAGGTGGCTACGGAGCCCGGACTGCTGTAGTGAAGTTAGAAGGATGACCTTTGAGTTCAGCACAGTAATCTGATGGGTTACCAGGGGCTGTTTCTTTTTCCTCACACCCTGGCTCCAGGCGGTTTTATTGCAGACAGCCGCTACATCCCCCACTAAGCAAAGGGAAGGGAGGAGGAAGGGATGCCAGAGCAGCCCAGCATGCAGAGACGCAGTGGCTCAGCTGTGCTGGTGGCACGCAGCGAAGGTGAGGGCTTTCCCCGGAGTCACGGCTCGGTTATGGGGACAGCAGGGAGGCTCTCACCTTGGTCGTGTACCCCATTGGATCTCTGGGAACTTTGCAGAGCCCCGGCTCTTACCTACACAAGGTTGGGGGGTTCGGTACCCCACCGAGCTCCCTGTCCCACCGCAGCGTGCATTTCCTAGCACCGAGTCCTCCAGGAATATGTTGCCTCTTTCTGTCCTTTCCTTAGGGAGACCTTCACTGCCATCTCTGTCTTGCAAAGATATGGAGTGAGTTTTGCTTTTTGGGAAGGAAGATGGGGCTGCAGTCATCCCAAACACAGCCCTTTGTCCCCAGAATAGCTAACGAGGTGGAGAGCCACCCTGGGAGCACTCCCTCCCATCCCTGGCCCCACTGCTATCCATCATTAAGACCCGTGATGCAATTCCTACACGGCTCCTTTGGATGGGCACAGACAATGCCAAGCCAAAGGCCAGGCAGGCAATTTCACCGGGTGCTGTACTAAGGGCACGCCGGTGCCTGTGCTTTACAGGCATGTTATTAATATTAACAACCTTCCAAAAACCGCTGCTCTGCCCCAGCTGCTCTTTGCTGGCAGGAGCCGTTTGCAATCCGTGTTGCTTTTCTCTATAGCCTCTAGCCACGCATCTTCTGTAAGCAGGATCCTCCCCTCCGCGAGGCACAGAGCCAGCGAATCCTCCTTGAAAGCTCTCACGCTGGCAGCCCCACAGCGGCCGTTTCATTTTCTGGGTAGGGAGTAGCGAGGTCTGCTCCTGCAAACCCCTTCCCAGACCACTGCAGGTGTCCCCAGGTGACTTTGTTCCCCTTTCACTGGAAGGTTTCCCCCCACCACTGCGTGCCTGCTGCTCTCATCCTGCACGCAGGATGGGGAAACTGAGGCAAGGGTGGGGACAGGTAGCCAGTGACTCCTCCCGGTTGCCACGCCAGCAGCAGCTCAGATGAGTACCTTCCCATCAGATGACGTGCTGAATTTGGGAGCTCTCCCTTCTGTGGTGGTCGCCGGGCACCCGAACACACGCTCGAGTGGTTGTCTTGTGAGTAACTCTGGAATGAGCTGTGCAATCACGAGAACAGATCTTGCAGATTATCTTCTTCCGTGGCGGAAATATTCCACTTATTTTTATCCTCTCTTCCTGTCTGTTTGCCAGTTAATTACCCCTCAGAGGACTTTCTTGAAGTCTCTTTTGGGAAGGAAACTTGGCAAATGCTGCCTGAGTGTCCTTGTCCATTTAAAAGAGAACAGAAGATTCTATTTTAGCATCTTCTGGATAATAAGTCTTTTTTTTTTATTTTTTTTTTATTTTTTTTTCTTTTTTTTTTGGTGAGATGGTGCAGTTGTTTTTTCCCCTGACTGTGACAAGCTGCCAGTAACAGAGCTTTCCTCTCTGGATCTTCTCTGCCGTGATGCACGTGCAAGAAGCTGTCTCAAAGAGCGTGAAGAGGAGGCACCTGTACTCCAGTGTGTCCGTGTGTTAAATGGATGGACACCCAGGCTCGCTCCAGGGCTGCCGGGGCCATTGTGCTGTGTCACATCCCTCTGTTCTCCCCATCATCAGTCTCCTCAATGGATGTCCTTGAGGAAGCATTTAAAAATGCAAACCATTTTTGTTGCTATAGCAACAGCTCTTCTGGAAATGGGGGAAAAATACCCCCGCGCATCCCTGGGAGGTTGGAGCTGCTGTGGGAGATGTGGTGGGTTTTTGGTGGGTGCTGGTAGCAGGGTTACAGGTCACAGCCACCTACCCCAGGTCCCTCACTGCTGCTGTGGGGCTGTGTGGAGGTCCCACTGCCAGGTCTCAGTGCCTCCCAAGGGGAATATCTTGGGCTGAACTTGTGGCTACCTCCTGCAAGCCCAGGCTGTGGTTTCTTGTAAGTCCAAGTTGCAACCGAAGGAGGTCTCCAGGTGAGCAAACATGACTTTGGAGTTTCCCAGCAGGCTCCAAATGAGCTCAGGGCTGCCATGTGAAAACACAGAGCCTGGTGGCTGCATCCTCCTCTCCGTCACCTGTCCTTTTGCTGTGGACTTGCGGGGACCAGTCCCCAGTCCTCTGCTTGCAGATTGACCCCATTAACTCACATGGAGGACTCACAGGGTGGTCCCAATGCCGTGCTTGGGATGAGACATGTCAAATCTCTTGTTTAGTGTTCCCATCACACCCAGGGAACCTGGGAACTTCAGGGAACTCCTGAAGCTGTGGAGTCAAATGGAAACACAGGAAACCCACTGCAACCTTCACCTGCTTCCAAACCCACAGGTGGGAGAGATCAGCTGGATTCATCCCAAGCAGTCTGTGGATGCTGTTTTAATGCAAATACCCAGGGAAAGCTGGGTTGGCCTTCTGGGTTGCTGGCACCGCAAGGGAAGAGGTGCTTCCAAAGCACGGCCAGTCTCTGTGTTTGGATGGAGCCCCAGAGAGAAGCAGCCCAGGCTGGCGATGCACTGCTGAAACTGCCCTCCTGCATCTCACTGCTGCCTGTCCAAAACACAAGGAGGGGTGGAGGAAAACCTCCTGGTGTGGGCATTGCTTTAGCGCTTGGATGATCTCTGTTCATCCTCAAAACCCTTGTGTAAAGCAGAGGAAGTTACTTTGTCCCTGAGGCACCTCCAATATTAAATTTTGGGGTTCTGTCCTCCATCCTGACTCTTCTGAGAAGAACCGGGCTTTTCCTAGTGCAGGTTGGTGGAACTTGCCATTAAGCTACGGAGGACATCAACCCTTGACTTCTAATTGATTTGGCTTCTGACTCTCATGTGGCTTCACCAGACATTTAATGCACCAAAGCTTGCCTGGGGCAGCTCCTTCCCTGTCTCCAGAAATTATTTCCAGTGTTGTCTGACACCAAGGCGCAGTTAGGCAGAGCTGGGAATCCAGCCGAGGTGTTGCGCCTTGGCAGGTTACCGAGTGCGGCTGCATCACTGCAGTGGGATGTGTGTGTGCTGTCAGTCTGTGGCACGTGTGGGGCACAAAGGGCTCTTGGTCTTTGGTCTGCAGTGCCTTCCCTGGGGCACAGCAATCACGTATGTCCCAGAAAGTTCCTGCACAGCAGTGGATGCATTTTCAAAGGGTCATCATCTCTCTTGTTCTCCAATATGCTGAGTGAGCTTCTCTCTGTCCTGCAGGAGCTCCTGCTGAGAGCTGGGGGTGATCAGTAAGTGATGCCTGAGAAAGGACCCAGCGGTGACCCCTTGGAGATACAGAGCTGCTGGTGGGGTGACAGCACTGTGACAGCATCCATTTCCCAGGATGCCTTCCTGATAAATCATCTCTTAGCAAGAACACAGAGGTCTCACATTTGATTGCTCTTGTATGAAACCTCCTGTTCTGCAACAGCCGGTCGTGCTTCTCTCCCTGCCTCCCTTCCGAGGCTGAGTACACCTCTATCAGATGTCCCTGGGTCAGTCTTGGGGGGAATTCTGTTTCTGTGGCAATCAGTGGTGCTATTGACTTTCAAGCTGTCAATATCCTGCTGCTTGCTCCCTGAAGCAATGGCTCTCCTGTCCTCGCAAGACAGGGGTGGTTTTCCTGGAAACAATAATAATCCATGTTATTGCTCATCACCGATACCACTAGCCTGAGCCAGGCTTGGTTTGATTTTTAGCTGAGTTTTGGACCTGTTCTAACTTGGACTGGGTGACTTGGCTCTGTCAGAGATGTTTTTCACACGCAAAAAATGCGTCACTGGGCATTTGTACCAAAGGAATGGGACCGTTAATTTAATTTCCCTTTATAGACCCAGCTGCATGTTTATCTTTTAAAAGAAAAGAACTTATTCATGTAGAATTTTCTTCCCTAAATGTAGATGCATCACTGACTCCTACGCATCCACATGCACAGAGGTGCTTTCACTCACCTCCGCAGCCTAAGCCGTGGAGAGATGTCCCGTTGGAGACCCAGCCCCTCGTATCTCACTCCTCTGACCTCCTGGCAGGACTCCTTAGATGGAAGGAGTGATTTTATTCAAGGTAAGCTCTGACAATGTTTTGAGTGAGTGCTCATGTGAACAGATGAGTTAAATAGATGTAGCCAAACAGATGAAGCCAAAGTAACTCATCATCTTTTATTGATAAGTGATTTTTTTTTCTTTCTAATGAAGTGAGCAAGCCCGCGTATTACCACTAAAATTTCAAGTGGATGGGAAACAGGATGAAAGAGAGTCAACAGGATGTGTTTGGAAGCAAACAGCACTGCTCAGGGATTCTGTTTGGAACCTGTCCTCATTAACATCATTCTTAATGAACGGGGCACACACGGAGGAGCGTATGGATCACTTCTGCAGATGAGACA
The DNA here is from genome assembly GCA_013400615.1 of Syrrhaptes paradoxus. Taxonomy (NCBI): domain Eukaryota; kingdom Metazoa; phylum Chordata; class Aves; order Pterocliformes; family Pteroclidae; genus Syrrhaptes; species Syrrhaptes paradoxus. Next base: position 135,819 of record VZTO01010764.1, read on the forward strand.
GTTGAGAGCATTGCCAACGTGGAACAGGACAGGAACATCACACGGGAAGGATGGAGCAACCTTGAGAACTGTTAGAAGAAGCTGCATGAGATATCATAACCCAAGTAGTGTGTTTGGATCTATTAATAAAACTCCTCCTGTTCGCTAGACTCTCATCCCTGTGAATTATGAGAGGAAGAGGAAGTGGGGTCGTAACTAATTGCAGGATGACTATAGGCACTGGCAGGTGTTGCTAGGACAATCCTAGGAGATGTATTTAGCAGAGAGGGAAGTATTGCTGCCTCCGTACGAGGCTTTGATTAGACCTTGTCCCGCATGTTGCTTATAGCTCAGGAAGAGCAAACTGCCAGGAGATGTGGTGTGGAGGAAGAGGAGGCAGTGAGAGCCTGTCCTGCAAAGGGATGCTAAACAGTGGGCTTGTGGAAACCAAAACCTGAATGTGGGTACAGTGCTCCCCCTCATCCGCCTCCCCTTGCAAAGGTCAGAGCCTTAGGACACTGTGCCCCAAGGACAGGTGACCGTGGGTTGGGGATGAAGCCAGCGTGGGCTGGGAATTCAGCAGGCTCTTTCCCGTCCTCCCAGTGAGGGCATCAGTGATGCCATGGAAGCGCTTGACCTGTGTGCAGCTATTCCCACCCAGATAAACTACTGCCTTGGTGTACAGGCATGCCTAAGGCAGACTGAAGGCTGGCAAGAACGAGGAGATTACATCCCGATGGTTGCACTTTACCAGCGCAACATGCGTGCCTGTGTGCGTGCATTTGTCTGTGTGCACATCTGTCTCCTCTAACAATCTCAGCTGGTTCTGTTTCCAGCCTCTCTGAACCTGTAAACTCCCTGTTAGCTGCCTTCCCAGCCTGCCACACAGGAGAATCATTAAGGCTGCGTAGGCAAGGAATGATCCTACGTGGCTTTTGTGGAGCAGTGCAATACTGGAGCAATTAACCCGCTTAACTCTTAATGCCAGTGCACCTTCGCGGTCTGATGCCCCACTGTCGCTGTGCGGGTCCAACTGCTCTCCGTAGCAGGTTTGGGCTTGGGGCTGCTTGGCAGCAGTACTCTTTGCCTTGGGGAGGGAGCGGATAGAAGAGGGTAAGAAGTACACTCTCAGCAGGCTGCCTGCTTGGGATTGGGGTGCTTGCAGCTCCGCAAGCCCCTCTGCCCTCTGGGATTTTGGGATGTGCCTGGGCACAGGCCTCGCTCTCAATGCCAAACTCTGAGTGCAGGTGACTTTCTGCAGCAAAGCAGTGAGCTCTTTGGACCAAGCTCGTCTTGGCTTTCCAGGGAGGCCGATCTGCCCTGGAATAAGACATCCTAACAGGCATTGCTCTTTGACACATCTTCAGAGCTGTCTGTGCTTAGCCCCCATACCTCACCTGCAGCAACCAGGGTTAACCCTGGGTAAGCAACGGCACCCTTGATGTCTGTGAAACCCCTATGGGCAGGCACTAGCTAATGAATCTTTTTCTCAGTAAAACTAAACCAACCCTTGCTGAGGGCTCACAAAATGGAATTGTGGTTCCTGCTGCTTCAAAGCAGTTGGAGGGTGGATTTGTTTTTTGCAACACGCAGGCACCAGATATTGTATTTGGTTCAAAGGCGGTAACATAAGTATCTTTTTTCCACCAGGGTTGTTAACATAATCAAGTATTCATTTACAGCACATGCTGGCAAATACAGGCTTGAGATAAAGTAATTCACCCCTGGTGTGTAGTGTTTAACGCAATTACTTGTCAGAGTTACCAAGCCTCCTGTGCCCAAACCAAACTGCGGCTTCAGGAACGCACCGAGCAGGCAGTTGGTTTGGGTGGCCCATGGAGGGGGGAACATCACAGCCTCGAGTGGACCAGTGGGGTGTCCTGGAGCAGTGACCCCGGCTGTGGAGACAGTGCCAGAGCAGTGCGAGGGGAGCAGCAGCTCTCCCCAGCCTGGCTCTGCGGATGCTGCAGAGGCGATGGAACAGGCAGAGCTGGAGCTGTTCACTCCTCTGGCTCTGGGCAGGGGGTCAGGGAGAGGAGAATCTTTGTACACCTGAACCTGCCTCCTGCTCTGTTGCAGGTTTTAGGAAGAGGTTTGCTAGCAGCTTCTTCTGGACACAAGCGGGTGATTGCTGTCCTTCGAGATGTGTGGCTCAGTGGTGCGCTGCTTCCAGCCACATGTCGACTGTGCTGTTCCTCTGCTCAGGCCAGGCGTGGGAAACGATGGTGTCACCTGCCCAGGATGGACAGAGTGCTCATACAGCCAACAGCCCGTGAGTTTGGTGAGATCTCGTGTTTATTTCTTTGGGTCCTTGCATCCAGAGACATTGGACTAGAAAGAAACCTCCTGGCAATTGTGTCCGGATTCTGTGCTTGGGGTGACACAGCTGGACAGATGTGGTCCGACTGCCCCCCAAGGTGCAGGCATCAGGGGAACGCTGAGTTTCCTGAGGTCTTCCTTGAGCGTGCTTGCTTTCAAGGCCACCTCCCAGCTGTGGGTACTTTTCTCCTTGCCACAGGACTGTGGAGAGATAACATCGCTGCTGCTTCCCAGACGTGTGCTTGAGTTCAGGCTCTTGCACACTGCAGGCTGCCACCCATGGCTTTGGGGTGAGCGTGCAAGCCCTCGCTCTCCTCCAGCTGCATGTCCTGGAAGGAGCCGTGCATTCCTTCAGCAGCTCCGCTCTGGGTGACCTGATTAGTCAGAAATAAAATGGTTTTTATCGTAAGGTGGCATCCCCCTGCAGAGAAGCTGACCAGCATCCCCATCTGAACTGGGCAGGTGTTCTGTGTCTCAGGAATTTGGCCACTCTCCCCCAGTTTCTCTGCCAAAGAGAGTCTCCGTCCTCTTCCCTGCCCACTGCCCACCTCATCCTTCCACATGAGGACTCCTCTCCCTTCGATAAGCTGCAGCCTGCTCTCAGCTAGACACCCCCGGGTCCAGCACATGGCAGGGCTGTGGGCAGTGCCAGGGTCTGGATGAGACCCCAAGGTCAGGGAGGAATAAAGCTGCTCTTTCCTAGGCAGGCTCTGCCCTTCTCCTGTGCCGCATTGACACCGCTTCTCTCACATTTCCCCACCAAAGGGGAAGTGTAACGATGGTGACAAAGGCAAAGCAGCAGGCTTGTGACAGTGACACATTTCTGGTTAGTCAGCAGAGATCCTCTCGGGTTCCAAACTGGCCACGGTGCTGAGCCCATGCCTCTAAATACCTGCTGGGGGGCAGGAAAGGAAGGCAGACCCAAGCCAATGGGCAGGCTGGAGCCGACCACACTCCCAGGGAGGGGAGTTTGGGTTTTGGGGGAGATTTTAGACATGCTCACCGGGTGAGCGTGGTTTGTTTGTGCCTTTCCAAATAGTGATAACAGATCCATGCTGAGCGATGGGGTGGAACAGTTGGTGAGCTTAGTGGAGGTGAATCAGCTGTGTATTTCCTCTGGTCTCCTCGCCAGTTCTGGCACTGACCACATCTTCCCTTGTCATCATTTTCCTCAGCACAACCTCAGACTGTCTGCAGCCACTCCAACCTTACTTGAGCTTTTGAGAGTGATGGAGGAGAGGAGGCAGGAGCAGATGAGAAGTCAACTTGTACTGCTCCATGTCTCAGCCGTGCCCATGCCTCTCACTCAAGAGCATGCCTGTGGGAAATGGAGCCTCCAGCAAGGAGCAGGCAGGGCTTGGGCCTGGTGTGATGGGAGAGAAGTCCATATATTAGGAAAAATGTCTTCACCAAAATGGTTGTCAAGCATTGCAACAGGCTGCCCAGGGAAGTGGTTGAGTCACCATCCCTGGGGGGATTTGAAAGCTGTGTAAATGTGTTGCTTAGGGACATGGTTTAGTGGTGGATTTGGCAGTGTTGGGTTTACAGTTGGACTCGATGATCTTAAAGGTCTTTTCCAACCCAAATGATTCTATGATCCCTCGTGGTCATACGAGGTTGCGCGACTATAATGGAGCGGACTCGACTGATCTCTGTGGACAAGGCTAGCTCCAACCTGAGATGCAAGAGCATGGCCAACACCACAGTCACACCTTGCCTGCTGAGAGATCCTCATCCTGCAGCCCTGCGGAGCTGTGAGGCAGGACAAGCCTGCGCCAGGCACGTCCAGCTCTCTGTAGCACTAGCTCTTGGGATTGTTGTCTCCATCTCTTGGCTGCCAGCACAGCTTGGCTGTTCTCCTGAGCAGATCTGATGTCTCTGCCTTGAGTTTATCCAGCTGTTATCAACATATGTGCTTCCTTGGTGACTCACGCCCCGTTCCCTAACCACATCCCCTTCTCACTTGTTGCCCCCACCCACCGCAACTGAGTCACTTGGCCTTCTGTCACAAGCCAGGAGCCTCTTCCTCCAGTCATGCATGTAGGCATTTCTAGCTGAGCCTGACGTCAGCTCCTCCTGACTTCCTTTTCTGCAGGAGGCTACTGAGCAAGAGCTTGCTGGCTATTAACGGGCTGGTCCTGACCTGCCCGCGTTCAGTTGCATACTGCCTGGATCTACCCAGACTCTTGCTCCCTGAGCATGCAAAGGGAATGCTGTAGTGCAGTGTTGTCCTCTCTGCCACTCTCCAGTTCCACAGAGGGACTGGTCCAGCCCAAACTGGTAGGTGGGGGTTACTCAACAGCCGTGGGCGGTACTTGGCTGGACTGGCAGAAGGAAGACATGGCTCATGGAGGAGGGAGCTGAAAAAACCTGGTGATCAAAAGCTTTTCCCATCTTCTGACCCTCCAATAGCCCATGGGAAGTGATTTTATGGTTTTATCCCAGGTCCTGAAGAGCAGCTCAGCCTCATAACCATAGAGCCCAATCTTTTACAAGCCTCACTTCCCAAGTGTCATGACTATGCACAGTCTGAAACGCAGCCACCGCTGTCTGGCTTTGAAGGGCTGCCCCACGGCCAGAAGGGCTGGGGTCTGTGGCAGACCTGTCAGACCAAGCTGGGATTCACGCTGGGTGAACGTTGGCAGCTATTTTCCTTAATGCTTCCTGCCTATGGTCAGTGGCTCCAGCAATCACGACAAGATTTTGCTAGATGTTTTCTTTGTAGGTGGAGAAACACCCAGGGTTTTATTTGCCATCTTGTTCATGTCTAACTTAAAGTCACTTCTCCAGTTTTTGTGAAGTGCAGATTCAGTGCGGGAGGAGCTGAATTCGCCAAATCCTACCTGCAGGTCTCATGCATTACCTGGCCTCTTGCCCTGTGTCGGCACCGACAATTACAGAGCATTTCCAGCTGCTCAAGGAGGCATGAGGGGAGTGTTGAAAATCAAGGTGCCTGTTTCCTGGTGAGAGAGCTGCTGCTGGGCACCTTCATCAAGGGCTGTCTCTGTCCCTCTCTGCCACACCAGATGAGAGGTTGATGTGATGTTTCATCATCCCAGTATCTTTGTGAAGCAATGCAGTGTAACTTCCCAGGGTGGGATGGCCACACTCAAGATAAAAACATACATGTGGGTGATTTTTTACATGGGATTTGGGGTAAGATGTACTGGCAAAAAACAACCCCCAGCTGCTTTCCTTGGAGAAGGAGCGTGGTGTGGGTGCAATCCTGGGCTGGGAAAAGCTGGATCAAACCCTGGGCCGTCTGCTGTAGTCATCCTGAGTGAGCAGACACAGCCACTGCCTCTCCTGAGGTAGGACACGGTGGAGGAGGAAGATGGATATCTGTCTGACCGTGCTGCTGACAGCTCAGGTGTCATATCCCTACGCACATCCTGCCAAAGCCTTTCAGACCAACTTGGAAACCTCGGGATGGTTCTTGTACAAACAGGGTGGTTGTTTTTCTGCCTGGCACGTGCTGAGGTGGGCTGGCAGGCTGCCCTGGTCCCTCCCTGGGGTGGCATCCCCCCGAGAGCCGGGGCAGGTCAGAGAGCTGGACCCTCCCCAGTGCCACATCTTGTCCCCATGGGCTGGGAGCACTGGTTAGGAGCACTGACTGTAGGCACAGGACATGGATGGATGCTCTGTCCTGTTCCCGATTTATGCCAGAAGTAACCACCTTTCCGATGGGAGAGCCAGACTAATGACCGTGTCGCCGCCTGATTTACTTGGTCCTGACATGCTCCTTTTGCCACCTCCGTTTTTCTCCTGCAGCATTCATGTTTTGCTAGTCTATCCGCAGCTGTAACTTCTCCTCCCTCCCTCCTTTGATCTCTCATTTTATCTTTTCAGTTGCCCGGTCACATCCCGGAGGCTTGTGAGTTCCCCAGCTGGCAGTTCCCCTGCCCGCTGAGAGGTCTGGCTTCCCCCTTGGAGTGGAAGGGCTTTGCAGTGTGTGCACGAGCTGGTGTAAATACCTCCTGATCGCTGCCAGGAACTGCCAGACCATCCCTCCTGCAGAAAAGGAAACAAAAAATCCAGTGTTTTGCTTTCTTGCTGGAGGATGATAGTACTGTATCCCTCCCAAAAGCAGTTGTTTAGCTCCTGAAACTATCACATGACATAGGAGTGGGATGTTCCAAAGTTTTTGGAGGCTTGATAGAGGTGCAGTTGTGGTAAACCAGTCAGTGCTTAGAAATGCCTTTTGTTTTACTGGTGGTTTTTCTTTTCCCTCTTTCTCCTCAGCCTCCCCTATAATTAGGTGCTGCCGGCTCAAAAAGCAGGGCTTGCTGGCAGCAGTGGTCTTCCACCAGCATGGATGCTGGATGACCGTGAGCTCAGGGCTGTCTCATGACTGTTGCAGGCTGATGGAGTGATTGCTGGCCTTCGGGAGTGAACCTCACTGCCCACCTCTGCTGTGTCCCCTTGTACCATCAGGGGACAATACTCACAAGTGAACATCGAAGTCTGCTAAGTGCTAAGGTCACCTCAGCCTTTCATACACTTTGGAGACCCAGCTCCCCTTGACTTCAAAGCAATTGAGTCAGTTGTGATTCATGCAAAGCCTGGAGCAGAGCAGGGTCATGGATCTCAGTTCCTCAAGTCCCCAGCTGCTGCTGTAACCCCTTCTGAGATCTCTCCTCACCTCTCGGCATGTTGGATCTCTGGACAGCAGAATATATGCAGAGGAAAGTGCCAGGTTGAGATGTCTCTAGAAGAGCAACAAGTCCAGCACCGTTAGACTCGTAGCCCAGTGTTTCCCAGCATGGCTGGCACACAAACTGTGCATGAACAAGGCCATTTGCACAGGCAATAGCTGGAAATCCTGCACCACTCACTCCTGCTGCTTGCTTTGTGGCAGGAAGAAGGATGCAGAGGGTAATTGCTGCATGGCTTGGCGAGAAGGGGGACAAACTCACGCCTAGCTATGGTATGCAGAAAGCTTTCTTTTCGGTTCAAAGGAAGGAGGAATTAAGTCTGTCTGTGTCACGTCACAGCTGGGAGTAGGGGAGGGGACAGCTGAAGGCAGCCAGTTGTGTGGCAGTGTCCTGGTTTGGGCTGGGACAGTTAACTTCCTTCCCAGCAGTGGTGTGAGGCTGTGTTTGGGTTTATGCTGAGAAGAAGCTGATCACACACTAATGGGCAGAGCTGCTGCCAGGACAGTCAAGGACTTTCCAGCTTCTCTGCTGTGCCCTTGTCTGCAGGGGCAGGAGAAGCTGGGAGGGAGCACAGCCCCAGTGACCAGCCCAGGACTCGATCTTAGGTTTAGGACTGAGACTCAAATTGTCCAGTGGTCTATTCCATATCATGCACGGCATGGCCAGGATAGAGGAGAGGCTCTGTCCAGAAACTCTCTCCCTCTTGCTCAGTGTTGCCGATCTCTCACTCAGCTTTCAGTCTCTCAGACTCTTGGGCTCCTCTCTTTTCCATGATTGTGGGTTCAGGACTCTCTCTGCTCTGGGATCATTAGCTGGGAAAAGGCTGAGCCTTGGTCATTAATTGGCAAGCAGTTGTGTATCGCTCATCTGCATATTGTATATATTACTGTTATTATCATCATTATTATTTTCAGTTTTGTTGTAGTTTAGTTCTTAAATTGTTCTTATCTCGACTCATGAGTCTCTTTTCCCTTTACCCCTTTAATTGTCTCCCCATCCCCAGGAGCAGGAGTGAGTGAGGGACTGCGTGATGTTTGTGCTGTGAACTGGGTCAAACCACGACAGGCAACACCTGTGATATGCAGCAGAGGTGGAGGTGTTCACAGATGGGTTGGGTTAGAGTGGATTTTTTGGACAGCCAGAAGTGCTGCAGCATGTGTGATGCTGGAGGAAGTGGAGAGAAGATGTTCATGGGAACAAAACTTGATCGCAGTGCGAATGTGGGGATTTTGGTGCAGGGAACTTCCTGCTGATCTGCTTCTGCTGGGTGTAACTGCACAAGTCAAAAAAGAAGCTGGTGGGGAGAACCCTGCCTGGTGCTTTGCAGACCAGCTCAGTGAGGTGTGGGTTTGGCTCAAGCCATTGTTAGAGTCTCTTCTTACCCAGGAGTCCCTTTAGTACCAGCAGTGGGAGTGTGAACATTTTGAGGTTTACAGGTGTACTGGGCAGGCCAGGCTTGCTTAGCTTCCAAGACCAGGGCACTGAATTAATCATGGTTGAGAACCTCAGCTAAAGCAGGGGAATTTTCTTCTCCCTGGGTTGTCGAGCACCATGCTTCAGCTTTTGCCTGAGAGTTTTGGAAGGGGAGGAGGGCAGTCCTTTGGGGAGGGCAGCAGCAAGTACACGATAAACAATACCGGTCCTTCAGGAGGATCCGACAATCAGGGAGGTGGAACGACAGTAACTCCTCTCCAAGTTCTATCCCAGAGCAGCAGAGGCTGGCTGTGCCTGGTGCTGGTTTTCTCCTTCCTGGGGTGGTGGGACAGGCTGGAGCAGGGCTGGGCTGTGGGACGCAGGATGGGGCACAGCCGCAGACTGCGGTGCTGGCCCCATATTTATGGACCTTTATTCTTGTTTCTGTTTGTAAACCAGGAGCTGTTCTTCAAGCTGAGGTTTTTCCAACCCCCTCCAGCCTCCAGCTTCTGTTCCTGTCTGCGGTCTGCCTCCTCTGAAGACACCGAGCGCTGGAGCTGCTCTGATCCTCCCCCAGCCGCAGGTCTGTTTGCGAGTGGAAGGTGGGCTCTGTAGCAGGGAAATCCCATTTCAACCACAGCCAGGCAGTGCTGCGTGTGGGATTATCCAGGAGGCACAAATAAATGCTCCCTCCAGGCTCCTCTCATCATGCAACAGGCTCAGGAAAGTTTTTGGGGGGCCAGCAACAAAACACAAGGTCTTTGGTCTTGGTGCAGCTTTCAAGCAGTCTTCAGCTTACAAGAAGAGGTAGGAAATTCCCCAGCACCGGGGATTTCCCTCAGCTGAAGCTCCCTGTGGAGGACTTTCCTTGGAGCTTGGGTGAGGAGCAGCTGGGGCAGGCAGGGGACCCCTAGCAGCAGGACCACTGCACTGCTCCCATCTTCTGGGAGGCTCTTTCCTCGCCAGGGTAGCAGAAGGGTTCATGGCACCTGCATTTATTGTAGCCAGCTGTCCCTTCCCCCAGTTTAGTGGTGTCACTGGGCTGGTGACATCTCCTGAGGGTGTTTCTATGGGACTGGGCTAGGGACATCTCCTGGGGACATTTCTATAGGGTATGTCCTATATGAGCACCCGGTGATGGGTGGCCAGGGACACTTGGTGTGATGCCAGAACTGCTTTCTCTCCTTTCTCTTTTGGGGTTGAAGTTCTTACTGAGGCTTCGAGCAGCAGGAGATGCTCCAGCCCTGCCTTTCTCCCAGTGTCAGGACTTGCCAGCTTGCTGCAGCCCTGGCTTGCCCAGGGCTCCCGTACAAAGCTCCCTTTCACCTTGGAACATCCGGAAAACATAATGGGGCAGCAATTACTGGGGCGGGTGCAAGCTTGGGCTTGGGAGATGTGTGGCGGGGAGCCAATTATTGTTAATTAGGCTTGTTGCTGTTGGCTAGCCGGGACTTTTGCTGCTGTGCAGGAATTTGTTTGCAGCAGGGGAGCTTTGTGGCTGGCTGAGCCCTGGGAGGCTGCTGGGAGTCAAAGCCTGGGCATGCTTGGGTCAGGGTCAAGGCAGAAAGGCTGAGCCCAAAACCTCATGCTGAGCCAATCCCACTCAGATTTCAGGCCGGGTTTAGCCTGCAATGCTTTCCCAGGAACAGAGGTGAAGCATCAACCCAGGCTCCTCTCTTCTTTGGGGTGAGGCATCCCTACCCTTCTAGGCCGATCCCTCAGGCTGCCGGTCCCTCATCCCCAGCTCCCTTTGATCCATCATGGATGTGCACTGGCCACGATGGGGAAGCTGAGCACCACGGCCACCTGGCAGAGGGACTGATAGTGCTCCAAAGTGATGCCTGCCATCCCACCATCCCAGCTTGTCCTGCAGTGCATATGGAGGCTGCTCCACTTCATAAGCAGGGGGGCTGTTCAGTGTTACCCACGCAGCTGGGGAGATCCCAAAAACCTGGAGCAAGACCTCTGCTCACGGGACGGTGTGAGAGCAGGGTGCCAGCACCCCTTTGTCGGTGCAGGATGGGACCTGACTGCTGAACAGTCCTGCAGCAGACCCTTTCCTGGTCTTGGGATTTTGCTCAGATGCAAAAATCACAGAATCACAGACTGGTTTGGGTTGGAAGGGACATTAAAGCCCATCCAGTCCCACCCCCTGCCATGGGCAGGGACACTTCCCACTAGCCCAGGTTGCTCAAAGCCTCATCCAGCCTGGCCTTGAACCCCTCCAGGGATGGGGCACCCACAACTTCTCTGGGCAACCTTGGTGGGGAAGGGGGACTCCAAACTTCCCCCACATGGAAGGAGACCTGGAGCTTAGGTTTTCCCTGCCAGCTACTGCCTCTGCGGGATAAACCAGAGATCCCCACCAAACAGCACCAGGGAGCCCTTTGCTCACAACTATGGGGGTGTACAGCTAGAGGTGGTCCCAGCCCAGGGAAGAAAATAAGGGAAAAGAAGCCAGAGCAGGGGTGGAAAATCACAGCAGGAGCAAGAGGGTCCAGGCTGCCAGCCCGGACAGAGCAGCCAGACGCCCAGCACTGCAGCCAGCTCAGGAAACGGTCGTTTCGTTAGGCAGCTCTACACAGCTCTAATTAAATTACGGGATTAGAGCCATCTCATTTCTTACTCATCTGGTGCCAAACGCTTGTTCCAAGGGAGTGCCCTCCATTAGAGGGAAAAGTGCCCACGCAGCGCTCTGCACCAGCTCATCAGGAGAGCTCCGGCTGCCACGGAGTCACTCCCTGATTGCACTGCATTGCAGGTGGGCTGGATGAAGCGCTGTCATTCCATCTTCCTCTGGTCCTTGTCCCTGGGCCTTTGGGGATGGAGAATCCTCTGTTTGCTGCTCTTAGCTCTGTGCAAGTCCGCTCAGGGGCTGAGCACTGTGCAAAGGTGCAGCTGGTGCAGAGCAGAAAATTCACAGGGTGAATTCACAGGTGAGGGGTCTGAGGAGGGCCAAGAGCTTGCTGTGCAAGATGCTCTATAAATATCCCAAGGTCTGCAGCTGAGAGGAGGGGAGGAGAAGAGCGCAAAGGGATCTGAGGAGCCAGTGGTGCTGGGAACAAGAATTTACCCTCCAGGAAGCACAGCCAACTTTAAAAGTAGATCCCAGCATCCAGTGAAAGACGAGGCTGCGAAATGCAAAATGGAGTTCCCTTGAGTTTGCTTTTGTTGCATGTCATTCATGTTGATAGATGATATGGATTACCCATCCCAGGGCAGACCGAGGCTGTGCCTGGTAATCAGAGATCAGGGTGGTTTCTCAGCTGACACTTGGGTGCTGTTTTTCCTTCTGTGCTTCCTAGTGAAGTCGCGTGAAGGGAAGACTCCTTCCACCATCGTGAATTCTCACCATGCTCTGGGGAGCTGGGGAACCTGCTGCTCAGTGAAGTGAGATCCCTTTGGCATGGCCCAGGTGCAGGAAAGTGTGGACTCTCCTACACGGTGGTGCCTCTGCGCTCTCCTGCTTATTAGACGTGAACACAGCAGTAATTAAAGGTTACTCCTTTCGCCAGGAGGAGAAGTGTAGGTGATCAGATCATGAAAGTACCTTGCATGGTCCTGGTGAGGATTAATCGGAGGAATCCAGCTCTTTGAAACATTCCTGCGATGGTATTTGCAAATTCCTGTGTTCTTGCAGGCTGCAATGGGAAGTCCTGTTGCTGGCAGCACAGCTGGAGGGGAGGGCTGCAGGCATCTTCCAGCATGAGCAACTGGCTCTTTCTTTGCAAGCAAGCGCTAAATTTCTCATGCCCTTTGCAATGTGGCATTTTCCCCTGCTGCGGACTGAACAGGGCCATTTTGTCTGGGTGGTTGGAGTAGGTAAAACTCATGTTTCCCTTGCTCATTGTTCAGTGGGAAAGCCCATCAAAGGTCTTCTTGGTAGTGCTGCTGCTGCCACAGGGTCCGTGGTGTGAATTTAACCTCAGCTGTCTCCCCTGTTCAATCACTGAGCTGCATAATTACTCTCGGAGAAGTCAGGGTTTTTTCCCATCTTGGCTGGAGGCACAGCATGTCTTACTTTTAATATCCTTGCCTTCTCTCCTGGACAAGCTCTCCATCTCTCCTGCTTTTGTAGAGTTCAGTAAAACGGAAAAAATCCTGCCTGAAAAGAAGCATCTTCCCACAAATGGAGTTCAGCCTTGGAGACAGCCAAACTGCAGCTGGACACAGCCACGCGCAGCTGGACCTGGCTTGAGCAGGAGTTTGGACCAGCAGCCCCTGGAGGTCCTTCCAGACAGAATCACTCCTGTTGTGTGGTTCCTGTCCCCGGCAGAGCCACACTGCTCCCCTTTCTGCCCCCTCTCCTCCTCTGTTGGTCCTTAGCAGTGACTCAATTCACGAATGAACCCGCTCATCCCGGCGTGGGAAAGGGCATCACCAAACACCACCGACACACCGATCCGCACGCAGAGAGCAGCAGGAGAACCTTTGAGCTGCAGAGCCGGGACTAAATATTTACCCTGCACACGGGGTGTCACGGGCAATTAAGGCAGCTGAGCCGAAGCAGAATGGGGAGAGAAGCTGTTTGCTTTTCAAACTGGCCCAGCAAGCGCATATTAAATTACCTGTGTGCCAGGTAATATTTAGCCATAAATCTTATTAACAGCACTCTGCAGTAATACAGATGTGAGGGACGGGAAATGAAAGGAAACAAAAAGAGGAGGGGACGGGTTTGGAATGATACAGAAGAAAGGAGGCGAACCCTGGCTGGTGGCTCAGTTTGCAGCCGAAGGTTTTCATAGGAAGGGCTTCAGCTCGGTGAGGAAATCAGCTGGAACAGGTCTGGCAGGATAGCTCTCCAAGTGAGAGCTCTTCTTGCAGAATACCAATGATTTGCATCCAAAATCGAGTGGCTGGAAGCAGCTATTTCAGGAGCTCTGCCTGCACGAGGGCAGGAGCGGGGAGGTGAAGGGAGCGGAATATAAAACATCACCTGCCTTGGAGAAGAGGAGCAATCTGAAAGGTTGGAGGACAGATCTTCATAATAGCTGGGGTTTGGTTTTCATTTGCGCTTTTTTTTTTTTTTTCTCTTTTCTTTATTGCCCTGCCTCTGATATGTGACCCCCTTGGAAAGTGCACTGAGGAAGGTTCTGGGAAGGGCTGGGAGCTATAAGAAAAAGGAAAACCCCTGTTTGCCAAAGGGCTGCAGGTTTTGCAAGCTGTCCATGCCTGCCCTGGGGCTCTCTCAGCCACACCACCCTGTGCCAATGCATCGATGCTTTATCCTCTTGCTGCTGGTCGCCAGAAGTGATGAATTAGCAACTGCAGTGAGGACAAAAGGCTAGCATGACTTACAGCTACACAGGAGGATGCCCCCAGCCTGAAGAACCTGGTGCTGGGTTTATCTGGTGCCGGGGCCACCCAGCACGCCCCTGCCACACCGGAGCACCAGGAGATGCCACACTGAAGGCACAGCATACATACCAATTCAGCCCTGCAGGCATGCCCTGG